>JXCR01129622.1:0-121909 GCA_002079205.1 Phalaenopsis hybrid cultivar
ATATATATAATAGGATGTTGGCTGCTGGAGAAGGGGCTCTGGTACTAAGGCTTATGGCATGATGAAGGTTGGTGGCTACTGTTTCAAGTTTTCCTTTGAAGAAGTGTTTGTGGAGTTAGCCCTGCTGACCTCATTTGGTGAAAGAAGGCTTCACTAGTTTTTTCTGTTTACTGCTCCTTTCAGTCTTCCTGTGGTGGCACTATTACATTGGTTTTCATCCATTCTTTGTTTACTTGAAACTGGGGGGGTTGGTTTTTAACCCACTCTTCTTGGTCTTTGGTATTATATCTCAATCTGGTTTCCTTTGGTGACGAAGACTCCACTTGTTTTTTTTTTTTACTGCTCCTTTGGGTTTCTGAGGTGGCACTGCCTGGCCTCTTACTTCCCTGAGGATAGTTCTTTGCTTTTCAACTGAGTTTAGAAGTTTTGCTAGTGATTTTGGAGGGTGATGGCTACTTCCATTGACATCTCCACTGATTCTCAATGGATAAAAGCAACTTATGCTGGTGTGGTTGGAAATTCAAATGAAATTTTACAGAACAATGACCAATTGGTATTCCCACAGGAATTCCATGACACTGCTGCTGGAAAAGGCTGTAGTGCTTGTATTCACCCTCTTGGGTCTAAAGAAGGTGAAACAGCTGTGTTCTTCACTAACAAGGAAATTGACTCATTAAAGGAAGAAGTTAAATACACTTTGGTGGGCAAATTTCAGCTAGGACACCTTAAAATGGAGTTAGTCAGCAGTTTTTTTTTTAATCCCTGAAGTTTATAGGTAATTAGAAAATTGGGTTATTGGATGGGAGGCACCTCCTAATTCAGTTGGAAGCTGAGGAAGACTATGCAAGATTGTTTGCTAAACAATTGGTTGTCATTGCTGGAATAAATATGAAAATTATAAAATGGACTCTAGGATTTGATCATAGTAAAGAACCTCTTGTGGTCCCCCTCTAGTTCAAGCTACCTGGCCTCCCACTCCCATACTTCAAGCTCAATGCTCTATTTAATATTGGTAGAGCATTACACACACCTTTAAGAGTGGATGCCCCCACATACAATAAGGCCAGACCTGGCCTTGCTATAATACAAGTTGAAAGAGACATTACTCTCTCTGAACTGAAGAGAATTTGGATTGGATCTGATTCTGAAGGCTTATGGAAGGAAATAATAGCTGAGCAAAAACCTTACTATTGCCAACATTGCAAAATGTTTGGTCATACATTAGATAAATGCTACACATTACATCCCCCAAGTAGGAAAATTGCAGGAAGAAACCAAAAAGCTACTGAAATAACTATAGCTAATGCTACAAAGAGTATTGCTGATGAAACAATGTTAGACAACAGATAAGAAAAAAGCTCAAAGGATGGAAGCACTACCCCCAAACCTCAATGACCGTTCCTCAGATGTTGATCCTCTTGGAGAGCTATTAGAACCTAATAGCCATGATGAAATCTCACCACACAGATTAATCAGAAAGGAAGATATTGAATTTACAATAATCACACCTACATCTCCTTTACAAGCTTAGAAGGGAAAGGAAATCATTACAGATCTCCATGATAAAGCTCCAAAAGACCCCATAATACCGGAATGAAACACATAATTGAAGAAGATTGGCAAGTTAAAATAGCAAGGAGAAGGAAAAAACCAGTGACAGAAGTGTAGAAATTACAACTAGGGACACACTCAATGAAGGCATAAAGAGCAAGAAATAGTTCTCCTAATCATAGAGCAAGAACTAGATCAAGATCTCAGCCTTCCCCTCACCCCCATTCTGATGATTAATCTACTTTGCTAGAATATAAAGGGGATGGCTAACCCTCTTTCCCTAAAAAGAGTCTTTTATCTAAATTTTAAATACAAGCTAAGGTGCACTGTTATTCTTGAACCTATGGTTCACAAGAACCCCCAAAATCCGATTAAAAAGTTTGCTAGTTTTACCCATTTTGGTAATACTAACAATAAAAGTTAGATTTTTTTAAGAAAGGAAATCAATTCAAAAATATTAATTGATCATTCACAAATTGTCCATCTTTCATTCATTATGAATGGCCATAAGGGTGAAGCTACTTTTATATATGCTAGATGTACATAAAATGCCAGAAAGGAGTTGTGGAATAGGTTGATAGACATCAGTAAACAGATGAATTCCTCATGGCTAGTGGGGGGAGATTTTAATTGTATTATATCTACTGCTGAAAAATCTGGAGGGAGAGTCCCAAATTCAGCTACGATGAACACCTTTAGAGACAATATTCACAGGGTTGTACTCTTTGACTTGGGCTTCAAGGGGCCTACTTTCACTTGGAAAAGGGGAGCCATTTGGGAGAGGCTAGATAGAATGTTAGCAAATGATGCATGGTTTAACAAATTCCTCCTCACCTTTGTAACTCAGCTTAGTCTTACTGGTTCAAATCATAAGCCTATGCTTATCAGCATTACCTCTACTGATAATCATACCTCCTCCCCCCCTTTTAGATATCTCAACATGTGGGCAACACATCCTTCTTACAACAAGTACATTGTTGATTTATGGAAAGGTATTTCACATCTTGACCCTTTTATCAGATTAAGTTTACTGCAAATTAAAACCGCTAAAGCCCTCAGAAATTGGAGTTGGGAAAAATTTGGAAATGTGCATGCCAAATTTCAAGAGGTAGAAAATGAAGTAAAAAAAATGGAGTATGAGGAACAGATTGGCAATGCAGAGAAAAAGGAATTGTTGACTGCTCAGAATAACCTTCTTAGTGCCATTGAATATCAGAAAAAATTTCTTAAACAGAAGGCTGCTATGAATATTTTCACAGATTGGAATAGAAACACCATATTTTATCATGCCTATATAAAATACAAGAGAAAGTGTAATACCATCCATGTTATTCAAAATGCTAATGGTCGGTGGTTACATGATATTGCTGACATAACCAATGATGCTATAAGTTACTATAAAAACCTGCTAAATCAGGAACACATTTCAGAACCCCCATTGAGAAGGTAAATTTCTTTGCTGAACTGAATAATACTGCTACCCTCAAGCTCAAAGATATCCCCAATGAAAAGGAAATTTGGAATGCAATCAGCTCAATAGACATCAACAAATTTGTAGACCATGTTGGATTTACTGCTAAGTTCTACAAAAAGTCCTGGGAGGTATTTAAGGCTGATGTTATTGCTGCAGTAACAAGCTTTTTTCAAGGAAACAACCTTCCAAAGTATTTTTGTGCTTCCACCACTGTACTGGTCCCTAAATCTGATATTCAGCAGAATTGGAACCACTTTAGGCCTATTTGTCTAACCACTGTCATTAGTAAAACTATTAGCAAAATCATTGTTAATAAGCTACAACCTCATCGTGATTGCATAATTAAACAAAATCAAATAGCTTTTGTGAAAAGAAGGTCCATAATTGACAACACTCTATTGGCTCATAAATTACTATAGGACTTGAATAAAACCTATAGAGGGGGCAGCATGATTTATAATCAGGACTTACGGAAAGCTTATGATACCATAAGTTGGGATTTCATAATGGAAGTCTTAACTGCCAGAGGCTTCAACACGGATTTCTGTCAATTGATTAAGAGGTGGTTACATAACAATGAACGCTCTATTTTGATAAATGAACAAGGGAGGGGTCTCCCTTCACTGCTGCTAGATTTTTAAAGCAAGGGGACCCTTTATCACCCACCATTTTCATACTTGCTATTGATTACTTATCTAGAGCTCTTAATGAAGCTCTTCTGAATCAATGCCGCAACAGATACCATCACAGATCCAATATAACCATCACTCACTTAATGTATGCTGATGATATAATGGTTTTTTCCAGAGCTAATAAGAATGATGTTAGAAATGTTTTCCAGACAATCCAAAATTTCCAAGCTCACTCTAGGATGTACTTCAATCCAGAAAAGTGTCAAATGGTCTTTTATAAACATGCCTCCTCTACTTATAAACAATGGGCATCTGAATACACCATCTTTTCAATCTCTATGCTCCCAATTAAGTACCTAGGGGTGCTTCTTATCACTGGCAAAACCAGACAAATCCAGTTTGAAGAGGTTTTGAACAAAATTTTAAGTCTTCTTAATGGGTGGACACATACTTTCTTATCCAATGGGGGAAGAATTACTTTGTTAAAGAGCATTCTTAGTACCTTCCTTTCTTATATACTGCAAATGACTATTCTTAAGAAAAGCACACAAACCCAACTGGAAAGAATCTTTAACAAATTTTTGTGATCTGGCCAAAGACAACAAATGCACTGGGCTTCTTGGAAAAAAGTTGCCAAACCTCAAACTGCTGGGGCATTGGCTTTAAGGACCTTGACCAACTCCTTTAGATAAACTTTTATAAACTTTGGATCAAGTTTAGAACTCAAACCTCTCTATGGGTATAATTTATGTGGGACAAATACTATAAAGATCAGCATCCCACACTGGTTCTCAGGAAAACTGGGGATTCTAAAATTTGGGTGAAAGTGCTGAAAATCAGACATATTGCTGAAAACACTTATAGTTGGGGCTTAGGTAAAGGTGATATTAAGTCTTAGCATGATAATTGGTGTCCAAAAGATTGGCTATCCCCTATTACTAATGCCTACAATATTGATTTGAAAGTGGCTGATTGCTGGGATGGTGATGAGTGGTCTCTAATTAAGCTATCCAATATTTTGCAACCTCATTCTATCATCAAAGTGGCTAGTATAAAGTTTAATAGAAGCGTAGCTGATAAAGTTTTGTGGCAGAAAACTTCTCAACAAAGCCTTATCAAAGCCATCTACACCAAAAGTTTCAGTTGGGAGAAAAAACCCTTGGGAGACACTATTTGGAACAAATTCCTATCCCCTTCTATGTCTTTTCTCTGTTTGAGAATTTTACACAAGATGATTCCTACTGATGACATTCTCAAGTTAAAGGGATTGAGGGGTCCCTCTAAATGCTGGTTATGTAAGAAAGAGGAGGAATCTTTGATTCACTTATTCTTTGAATGTAACTTTGCTCAGCAGGTATGGAAACAACTACTAAATTAATTGAATATTTATGAGAAAGATCTTACTTGGGATAGGCTTTTCAATTGTTGGCTGCTTTGGCACAAGAGAAAATATTCCACTATTCCTTTCATTGTTGCTTGGTTCATTTGGATGGAAAGAAACAATGCAAAGTTTGAAAATGTCATCCCAAACGTTGGGAAAACTGCTAGAAACAATTTATCTTACCTTCATAAGATGATCAAATGGAAAAGATTATCTAATGTCTTTAAATCCTGCTCTTCTGACAAGCCAGGCCCTATTCATGTAATTAGAGTTTACTAGGAAACTCCACAACATCCCACAGTGAAGAACAATACTGATGGAAGCTTTACAAAAAATGGAGCTGAAGTGGGAGGAATTTACAAAAATCATTTGGGTAAGTGTCTTCTGTACTTCTACACCCCAGTAATGGGCTCTGATGCCACTGCGACTGAACTTATTGCTGTATATTGGGTAATTGACCTTGCCAATAAGGCTAATTGGTATAAGCTTTGGCTGGAGGTGGATTCTGCTGTAGTTATTCACCTTCTAAATCATGGGGAGGGATCTCCTTGACACTACTTATATTGGATAAATAAAATCAAAGATCTTAGTAGTAAGTTACAAATCCATTTCACATTCATTTACAGGGAAGGAAATCAGCCTGCAAATTGGCTGGCCCAGCTTGGGTCACATTCTAAAGATACCGATGTTGTTGTAAAGCCCCCCCAGCTCTTCAATATCTGCTACAAGGAGACATCGTGGAGGTTCCCCACTTCAGAATTGCATATATGGACACATGAGTATCTTTGGTGTAGCTATATTTTTATCCTTTTTTTTCTTTCCTTTTGTCGAGTCATTGTATTTTTCCTCCTTTTGGTGGGTGTTTTTTGGTCTTTTGGGGGAGTTCTTGGGTTCTTGTATTTAACCAAAAAAGAGTCCTTAGTTTCGTACCTGCATTTTGTATTTGCATATTATTCTAACGTGTAGGGAGTTAATAGCAACTCCTTCACCCAATATATATATATATATATTTATTTATATAAGAGTGTTTGTAGTTTAGTTTGAACATTTTCTTTTTTAAGTGTGTTTGCTTGTTTTTTTTTAATGACGTGCTTTATTTTGTTTATGTGTAGTTTAAGATCTGAAAATTTAGTACCTTAAGATTTTGAACTAGAGAGAACTGTTAGATAAATTCAAAAATAACAAAAAGAGAAAGATCATTTTAGCAAAATGGCTTGCAATTTAAATAATGTTGGAAATGAAAATGTACATCATCAGAGTCCTTTAAGAGATTATGCTAATCCTACAACAGATGAAATTCATTTAAGTATACAAAACCCTAATCTAGCTGCTAATTCATTTGAGTTTAAACTTGTTACTATCTAAACGGTACAAAACGATTAGTTTGGAGAATCACCAACTGAAGATCCTAATTTACACCTTGCTAATTTTCTAGAATTGTTTGTTACATTTAAATATAATGGAGTGTCGAATGACATTTTCAGGCTTACACTTTTTCCTTTTTCACTAAGAGATAAAGCTATTATGTGGTTAAACTCATTAACACCTAGATCTATTAGAACATGGGGAGATTTATCACAAAAATTCTTATCTAAATATTTCCCACCTTTAAAAACTACTAAGCTTAGAAATGATATCACATCTTTTTGTCAGTTTTAAGGGGAATCAATTTATGAAGCTTGTGAAAGGTTTAAAGATCTCCTTAGAAAGTGTCCAGACCAGGCGTTTTCAAATTGGTTAATAATTCAAACTTTTTATAATGGGTTGGTTGGATCTTTTAAAATCAATAATTGACGCTACTATTGGTGGATCATTCATGTCAAAACTATTTGATAAAGCACATTCTTTAAATGAAGAGATGGCTACAAATAATTTTCAGTTGCCCTTTGAAAGGGTAAATTCAAAAAGAGTAGCTATTATTCATGATTCTGATGCAATATCTATGTTAGCTACCCAAATAGTTGCTATATCAACGAAGATAGATCAATATGGAATGAATTAATCTAAGACAACAACTGTGCTTCAGGAAAACTCATTAGGACAAATGATAGAATCTCAATCTTCTTATAAAACCATAAACACAATAAACAATCGTTCTAATAACCCTTATGAAAATTATTATAATCCTAGATGGAAGAATCATCTAAATTTTAATTGGAGTAACAGTAACTCTAATGTTGCAAATCTGCAAAGGGGAAACAATACTGCTAACCCATTGGGAAACTCCAACAATCAAGGGAATCGAGTTTATAAACCTTATTACCCCCCAGGATTTAATAATTTGCAGAGTAAGGAGAAAAAGCTATCAATAAAAGAATTGATATTGCAAATGGGCAGTCAATTACAAATTCAAGGAGTTGCAATCAGGAACATTAAAAATCAATTGGGATGTATTGCTACTACACTTAGCAATAAACCTCCAGGAACATTACCTAGCAATGTTGAAGTAAATCCTAAAGATAAGAATAAAGAGCAAATCAAAGCTATTCAACATAAAAGTGGAAAAGATTTAGAAAATAGAGTTCAAAAAGAAGTTGAAGTAGAAAAAGATGAGGTAGAAAATGAAAATATTGGTGAAGAATTTCATTTTGAAGCATAAAGTCCAATTAAACCAGTGAAAATCACTGTAGAAAGAATACCACCTCCATTTCCTAAAAGATTGAAGAAGAAACAGAGAGATAATCAATTTTCAAAATTTTTGGAAAATTTGAGGAAATTAACGATAAACATTCCATTTGTTGAAGCTTCTGAACCAATGTCAAGCCATGTGAAGTTCATGAAGGATATACTTAACGAAAAAAGATAGTTTGTAGATAATGAGACTGTTGCACTCAGCGAAGAGTGTAGCGTTATAATTCAGAAAAAGCTTCTAGAAAAACTTAAAGATCCTAGAAGTTTTACAATTCTTTGTGCTACTGACAAACGATTTTATGAAAAAGCTTTATGTGATTTAGGAGTCAGTATTAACCTTATGCCATTATGAATATTCAGAATGTTGGGCTTAGGAGATATTTCACCTACATCTATAACTCTTCAGTTAGCTGATCGTTTGATTACCTATTCTTAAGGAGTTAAAAAATTGTTTTGATAAAAGTAGATAAATTTATCTTTTTTGTGGACTTTATTGTATTAGATATAGAGGAAGTTAAGGAAATTCCAATCATTTTAGAACAACAGTTGTTGGAAACTTTAAAAAGTTATAACAAAGCTTTTGGATGGACATTACCTGAAATTAAAGGAATCAGTCATTTAATTTGTATGCATATAATCTTATTAGAAGCACAACATGAACCAAGAGATGTACTCAAAGGAGATTAAAGCAGTTGTGAAGAAAGAGATTTTAAAATGATTAGATGCTGGAATAATATATCTTATTTCAGACAGTGTTTGGGTATGTCCAATTCACTGTGTTCTAAAGAAAGGAGGTATGACTGTAGAGACAAATGAGCATAACAAATTAATATTAACAAGATAAGTCACTGGTTGGAGAATCTACATAAATTATAGAAAATTAAATTCTGCCACCAGGAATGATCATTTTGCTTTACCCTTTTTGGACCAAATCTTGGATAGATTGGCTGAGTATAAATAGTTTTTTTTTCTATATGAATATATCAATTATTACCAAATACCTATTGCTTCAAAGGAACAAGAGAAAACAATATTTACTAGTTCTTATGGAACTTTTGATTTTCAACGAATGCCCTTTAGATTATGTAATGCACCTGCAACATTTCAAAGATGTATGATGTCAATTTTTTAGTGATTTGATTCAAAAAGGGATTGAAGTCTTTTTGGATGATTTTTTTGTATTTTAAAGTTTATTTGAAATATTTCTAAATCATTTAGAGAAAGTTTTGGAACATTGTGAAAAGACTAATATATTTTTAAATCATTTAGAGAAAGTTTTGGAACATAGTGAAAAGACTAATCTCATATTCAATTGGGAAAATGTCAATTTATGGTTATAGGAGGATTTGTGCTTGGGCTTAAAATTTCAAAAATTGGCATGGAAGTATATCTTGCAAAAATACATGTTATATCATACTTACCACCACCGACTACAGTAAGAGGACTTAGGAGCTTTCTAGGACATGCTAGATTTTACAAGAGATATATTAAAGAATTTTCAAAAGTTACTAAACCTTTATGACAGCTTCTAGAAAAAGATTCAAAATTTGGCTTTAATAAAGATTACCTTAAAGCCTTTGAAATTTTAAAGAAAAAATTGATGACTACTTTTATAATTGTTTCATCTGATTGGGAGAAACCTTTTGAACTAATGTGTGATGCTAGTGACTAAGCAATTGGAGTTGTTTTAGGGCAGAGATATGATACGATTTTTAAAGTTATATACTATGCTAGTAAGACTCTTAATGTGTCTCAGATTAATTACACTACTACTGAAATAAAATTAATAGCCATTGTGTATGCTTTTGATAAGTTTAGGTCATATCTGATTGGAGTTAAATGTGTTGTGCATACTAAACATTTGGTTATTAAATATTTAATACAAAAGAAGGATGTTAAACAAAGATATTACTTCTTATGTAAGAGTTCAATTTTGTAATAGCCGATAGGAAAGGGACTGATAATCAATTTATTGATCATATATCTAGGATAAAACAATAATACATTCTTGAATTGTAACGAGAAATTAATAAAACTTTTCCTGATGGACAACCTTTTGCTATAAAAGAATTGGAAATATGGTGGTGTGCTGATATTGTAAATTATATTGTTATTGGCATTTTACCTTACAGTTTGACAAAATAATAGGAAAAGAAATTCATTTATGATGCAAAATCATAATTTTGGGATGACCCTTATTTATACAGATAATGCAAAGATTTAGTTATGAGACGATGTGTGCCTTATAGAGAAATTTAGAAAATTATCCAAAAATATCATGATTCTGAATTTGGAGGTCATTTATGGAATGATAGAACTATTCATAAAATTTTACAATCTAGATTTTATTGGCCTAATCTGTTTAGAGATGTTAATATATAAATAAAAACATGTGATTGTTGTCAGAGAGTAGGTAATATTTCAAAAAGAAATGAAACGCCTCAATATATTAATTTAGAAATAGAAATTTTTGATGCATGGGGATTGGATTTTATGGGACCATTTATACCTTCATTAGAAAATATTTATGTATTGATTGCAGTGGATTATGTTTCTGTCAGCACTTAAAAATTGAGGAGTTGTTTAGATTGTGGGACCATTTATACCCACAATGCTAGCTCCAAGCTCCTTATCGTGGAGAGATTAATTTTTGTAATGCGTCAAGTCTTGATGTCAAATCAGATGTCCTAAGGTTATGGTTATTTAAATATTGTGGGGGATGTAAAAGGTTATTAGAGCAACATTGGTTAGGTTCCTATGGTTCCCTCATTCCGGCACCATTAATTTTATTCAGATTCACTTAGTCAAATGAGTTTACTAAAATCAACTTAATGAGTTCCATACTTTTATTTAGACTGTGGGAAATCTTGTTAGCAACCGTATGTTACCTCCTCCGAGGGATTCCCGATCATTTGATAGATACATTTTATGGTTTCAATTTTTTGTGTTGTTTGTGATTAAATTTTGAGTTATCTTATAATTTGAATGTTATAGTAATGAATTTTATCTTGTTTAATTTTAAAATTTTGGTTATGATTGTGCAGCTATCCTAAAAGTTCTCATTTTGGCATGCAGGGTGACAGCATTGTTTAATATGTAAGTTCGAGACAAGAAGTACGGAAAGGTAAATGCAATAATTTAAAAGCGCACATGTAGATTCTTCTCATTCCTCCACTTGTAAGGTTAGCTTTCGCGGTGTATATATATAATTTTGCAAAGAATTGAAATTTCTAGAGCAGATGAAGGTATAGCTACCAGACACCAAGTCACGACTTTATTGTGCCTCCGAGTATCTTAGTGGGTGATTTTAAAACAAAATATAGCAAGTTCAATTTGCCTTTCAAAATATCCAAAAGATTTCAAAGTGTTCTTTTAAGTATTCAAAATAAAACTCTAAATTTCCAAAATTTTCAAAAATACAATGTTTCTTACTAAAGATAGTCACTTATATTAATCATTTTCTACACTAAAAACTTTTAACTTAAAGTTTTTCTTCATTACTCAAAAGTTCAACTAAATTCTCTTACTCATTTCTAAAATCAAATTTTAGTTCTCTAATATATCTTCATATACATGATCAATTTTTCTTTTAAAATCAAATTCACTTGTAGTTCATTTGAGAACAAATAAAATTAAAGTTTTAAAAATAATTTTCATCCCCCGCCACAAACTTAAATTTTTAATAGATTAAACAGTTTAGCGTCAAATATACATAAGCAAGAATGAAAATAAAAATAACATTCTTACAGAAATTTTTATACCCTAATGATACAAGTATAAAATTAAAAACAGGAGTATAATTATTTTAGATCAAGTTTTCTAATTTTTTCATTTCAATTCAACATGTAGAGATTCAATAGACTTCTAAACAGTGGGTATAAACATAAAAGCAAACTAACACACTAACTTGAATTCACAGTTTCAACATAAAAACAAACTCACAAACATGATAAAAGAAAAACACAGGGTAGCGATTTTCTAAGTTTCAAATTTAAGATTAATGCTAGCACGATTTTAAACTTTACAAAAGACATAGAGTTAAGTTAAGTTCTAAACTAACTAAATCATAAAACTCACAACAGTTACTACCCAAGAATTTTAAGACAAACTACTAACTAACACAGACATTACAATATAATTAAAAATAAAATTCACACACTTCACAATGATTAAACAAGTACACAAACATACATGTCTCAAGTCCAAAACATGAAAACACATCACATCACAATTCTCACTTAAGCATAAAAGTCCAAACCACATCACATAGTTCAAATCAACACAAGATGCAAATGTAGCAAGCCCAAACCACATAGTTCATATCATATTACAATCATAAAAATAAATCTCTCAGTTCTACTCCACATCCTCTGAATCACCGCTATCTCAAACTTTTGTAGGCTCATAATCAGGGTATCTAGGATGTGGAGGAAATTGCACTCCTTGGTTGTCCCTAATGAGGCTCTCCAAAAATAAGTGAAATTTCTCTTCATAATCACTTTTTCTTCTATTATACCTATCAGTATGTTCTGCAAAAGGTTCTAAATTTTGTACCATATCAACAGTATAGTTAATATTATCCATCATTCTCTGCAATAATTGATCTTCAGTAGACTCACCCCTAGATGTAGAAGCACGTGAGGTAGATGGTCTAGATGTAGAAGCAACATAGCAGACGTCTCCACTACATAACTTCTAGAAAATCCTCCTCTCTAGCCAAAAATAGAATGCTCAGAATAAGTCTTCACATTCACCTTAGTGATGGGCATTAGAGGTAACAAAAGATCCTCTCAGCTATCATAATTTACTCCAACCTACTCACACAAAGAAAAAATCAAGGAAGCAAATCCCAGAACTGCAGTAGTAACGACAGTGGCAGAACTGATGATAGTATGACAAATCAAAGCTCCTATGTTGATGTGCTTTTCCTCCTGGATACAATAATTTAACATCGCTCTCTCTTTGGTCACTTCACTGAGATGATTTGTTGGTAGCAGACAAATAGAAATAAGATAGTGTCAGGCCTTTGAAGGTGCACATAACTTTGAAGTTGGGAAGTTGACTCTCCTCTCATTGGTGATCTTCCAAAGTCCTCTTTCAATAGTCAAGTAAGAAATAATCTCGTCTAACTCCGCTTTAGTGGGACTATAATTTGCATAAAAACATAACGTATTCGGTGGTAGATGATAAAACAAGTTGATTACCTCCAGTGCAAAAGGTACCAACTTTCCTCGAACCATACTCTATTATCTTCAGCCTCAGGAAGGTTTGTATAGAACTCCCTAACTACAGAAATAACCGCCACAGCAGAGAAATAATAGAATCTTTCCCACTGTCAGCGAACGAGCAAATCCTCTATGTCTCCACCTGAATTCCTAAAACACCACTTCTGAATCAGTTTTCGTGATTGCAGCGCATCACTATACCGATCCCGAGCCATCGACTAACAAATTTACTCAAATTGAAAGGGCTCTTTCCTTTGCTCCTCTTCATTCCTGGTGTCGTTTTACAACTTTTATAATTTCCAAAAATAAATTCAAAAATCAAGTCTAATTTGATAAACTAAACTTCCAAAGTATAAACTACACTTCCAATGCAACTTCTATAGATTTTTTTCTTATTTTGCACCATGAATAGTGAATTTTTGAATCTCTCCAAATGTGCTCAAAATACATAGTGAAAATCCAAAATTTCTGCATAGAAGTAAAGCTCTTACCTTAAGGAACTTGGATCTAGCAAATTTCACTTGATTACACCAAGAAATCTTTACTTTAGATGTGCCCTAGCCTTCCAAAATGGCGATTTTGAGAGGCTGAAAGTGATTGGAAGCGTAAAAATGGTGATTTTCGGGCAAAAATTTCACTTTTAACCTTTCTCAAATCAGTTTTCATGACTTGTTTCCCCTAGGATTGAACATTAATGTTTGATTCCTTGATCTTGACATTAAAAATAGAAATTTCATAGAAAATGAGTGGTAAGGTTAATAAAGAGTTTTCTTAGACATTTTTTACTATCTGAGATGTAATTAACTATAAGAGAATGCTCTTATAAGAGAAGAAAGATCTCAGAATAGATAATATACCTATATCTCTGGTTACTGAGTTTTTCATGTGGTTTTCCTTATATGGAAATCTTAGGAATTGGACATCCTAAAATCTTCTTTGTAATGTTTGCCAAAAAGAAAATTATCCCTATATTTTCATTTTCTACTATTTTCTATTTTCATTAGCCCTTTTTTTCCTATCTCCGAGTTTCTTAACATCTGAGAATCATTCACATGATTTAAGAGAATAAGGTTCTTGGATAATGGGAAATAAGATAAGTAAATAGAGTGTTGACTCCTTAACAATAAGGATATCCAACAACAGACATTCAACATGAGGGATTGTCGGCTATGCCAGCGACACAGTCTATGCGATGACAAGAGAGTGGTGACTCTGCTGACAAACTTTTCTCTCTCCTTAGCTCTCATTAAATCATTCATTATTCAATAAAAGATATTCCATCTTTTAATAGATATAATCATCTTTCTCAATCTTAACTCTTTGATTCTAAGAGTTATTTATGACAGCCTATTCATAATGGCATGACTAAACGACATAATATAATAATTTCCCAGTTTCTAAAATTAGTCTCTAATTAAATTTAACATCTTATTCTCTGGAATTCATGGAACATTGCAATGGATTCTCCAAATTAATTAATTTCATATTTTCAAGAACATAATTCACCCGTTGATGAACTTGCATGCTTTCAATAAGTTGAATTTGGGTTATTTGATGAAGTTGAGTTTGTACTGAGTAGTCCATCCCAGACTATTGTACAACGCTTTGGAGAATTCAATTTAGAATTTTTTCCTCTTTCTGAAGAAGATCTACCTCAAAATCCTCGTATAGAACAATACACTTTTGAGAATATGAAAGAGGAGGCTGATTAAAAAAGAAAGAAAATTTGTATTAACCAGGAAAGTGATGTTCTATCACTGTCTGTATATGAGGTTGGATCTTGGTCCAAGACAATTCCTCTAACAAGTACCCAATGAAGAAACATAAATCACTCTCTTAAAAGAAAAAGAAGAGAATGAGATTAATAATACTAAAGCATCTGAATCAGAAGATGCAAAAAAATAAATTCAATCCAATAGCAATTGAGAATGATGAAGATGTGTTCCAGCCTCCAAAAAGATACAGTACCCCATCATTTCAAGTGATAAATTCCGTATTCAAGTGACTTACACGAAAGTATAAATGTTCAATCTCTCAACTCTTAGACAAAATGGGATGTGTTGTTTCCACATAAATGAAAAGGAAACTCCTTGCACAAGAAGATTATATATATCAAGATATAGATCAACAATTCCCCTTAAAACATCAACCTACTCGGATACCGGCTAAACTTCATTTAGGGCCAAGAGTAGAAAATGTTGAGAGATAAAAAAAAAACGCAATAAAGTGATCACAGAAGCGGAAGAAACATTTTATAAAATGAAAGGTCTTATGCAAATTTTACAAACAGGGGACCATTCTAATTCACAACATGATGGGACACTTCCTAAAGTGTCTCGTCTTATACTCATGAAAAATGTGTGGAAACTGGAACTATAAAAAAGAATCTCTAATGTTGTGAAAACTCTTATTGATAGTTTTTAGGAGAAGAATTGTGAGAAACATCCTGCTAAATCATTTGAAGGAAGATTGAGGAAAGTAAAATCCGATTTTAAATGATTGTCAACATGAAGAAATGATAATTCTTAAAATAGTCCAAACAAAGAATTTGCATAAATAAACATGATAGATATACGAGCTACTTCCTCAGCATGAGAACTACCTCTGCCAAATGAAGAAAACATAACAAAAGGATTATGAATGGATATTTGACAATGAGATGAGCAAATTAATCATCTTAAACAAAAAATTGAAGAAATGATGACAACTTTACAAAATTTGTCACAAACAACTCCTCAACCTGCCTTTGAAATCATCAGACCTGATGTATTAATTATTCTTAAAGACAAAAGCAAACTAATAGAAAGTGAAGAAAGCACTCAAAAACAAAAAGATTTTGCCCAAAGTGGAATCCAAGAAAAAGAAATTACACAATTTGTGGAACAAAAAGTAAAAGAAAAAATGACACAGGTAAGGGCCAAATCATTGATTCCAAAGGGTATATCCAGAGGAATTTGATTATGTCCAATATCTTAAAACTTTGTTCTAACCTCTTAAAAATGTTTGATGGGACTGAAAACCCTTGTGAACATCTAACACACTTTAAAGAAAGCTCTTGTAACGTCGAAAGAAGCGATGCTCTTTTATTTTTTCAATTTGTTAACAACCTTACAGGAGTTGCTTTCAACTAACACGCAGAACTTCCCAGCGGATCTGTTAAAGTATTTTCCAAACTTGAGAATCTCTTCATTTGATGATTTGTAGAAGCACATCATTTAACAGTTGGAGACTTATTAGTGGAGAAACAACAGCCTGGAGAAACTCTTGTGGATTAAATTTTTTGCAGGCGATATCTCAGAATGTGAACCATAACCTTAGGAGCAACATGTAGTTGAAATTCTATCTTGCTCTATTTCCCTCCCTTCCTCACTCATACCCTTAAAAGGAAGGGAGTGGGAGAGAGAGTGAAAGAGATAAAGAGAAAGACTGTGTGAGAGAGAAACATAGAGATCGCTCATTTGCTATCTCTATCATGCTCTCTTTCTTGAAATTTCTCATTCCTTTCACTTCTCTATCTCTCTTATCTCTTTTTCACTCACTCTATCTCTTAAACTATCAACATGTCACCCTCTCCACTCTTCTATTAAAAGATCTAGAGAAATAGAGATATCAAAGGTGAGAGAAGTAACAAAGTGTGAGAGAGAGGAAGGGAGAGCTATGAAAATTAAGAGAGATAAACATATTAATAGTTTAGCAAGAGAGAGAAGGATAAAGATAAGATATTGAATGATGGAGAGAGAGAATAATGAAATAGACATTGAGGGTGAGAAAATTATGGTGGGAGAGAAAGAGAGTGAGGGAAGAGAGATTGAGAGGTACAGTGAAAAGAGGGAAAGATAGATAGAAAGATAGAGTGAGAGAGATTGAGAGAGAGAGAATGGATAGAAAGAGGGTGACTGAGAGAACAAGACAAAAAGATAGGTTGACAGTTTGAGAGGTATGTAAAGAGAGAATCTAGATGGAGAGTATATCTCTATTCTCTCTCCCTCGCTCTACCTCCCCCTCTCTGTTTCCGTCAACTTTGCTCTCTCTCTCTCTCTTTTTCACATTCACTCTCTACCTCTATCCCACACTATCTTTATCATTTCTTGTATCTCCTGCCTTCATCTCATTTATGTCTTTCTCTGTCTCTCCCACTCTTTCTTAATCTCTTCCTCTCTCTCTTTGTTGTCTACCAAGCTCTATCTAACTCTCTCACTTAGTCCCCTCTCTCCATTTATTTATCAACCTGCCTCCTTTCTCTATCTCTCTCATCTTAATTTCTCTCCTTCTTTCTCTCCTCCTTTTTTTCGTCACTTTCTTATTATCTCTCACTATAGAGAGAAAAAACTGAAGAAGAAAGATAGAGTGTTAGAGAGAAATGAAGGAAGTTAGAGAGAGTGAGAAAAAGATTGGGAGGTAGAGAGATCTCCATAGTGAGAGAAAATAAGAATGAGAGAGCGAGAGAGAGTAAGAAGCAAAAAGAGAGGGAGAGACAGGAAGTTAGACGAGTTTATCCCCCATCTCTCTCACTCACTCTCCATATCATTTTCTCTCTCATATGAGAGAGTTAGAGAGAATCAAAATAGAGAGAGCGGGTAAGAAAGAGAGCTTTGAGGTAGAGTTTGAAAGCGAGAGACAGGAAGATATATAGAGAGAGTGAGTGAGATTAAGCGCTAAAGAGAGAAAACATAATGAAAGAGAATAAGAGATAATGTGGTAGAAAGAGTGAAATAAGGAGAGATGGAAAGAACGAGGAGGAGGGACAGAATGAGGGGGTGGGAGAGAGAGACCAAAAGTGAGGGAGAGGGAGAGAGTGAAAGAGAGAATGAAAATAAAAAGATATAATGATGGAGTGGGAGAGAGATTGAGGGGCAAACATATTGGAATGGATGGAGGTCCTCTCGCTATAAAGAGAGGGATAGAGGTGAGAGAAAAATATGGGCAGAGAGAGGTAGAGGGAGAGAAGAGATATAGGAGATAGAAGAAGTGAAAGATATCAGCGTGATAGAGAAAAAAATCATCAGAGAGAATGAGAGAAATGGGGAACAAAAAAGAGAGATAGAGAGGGATAGAAAGAGATAGAGATAGGAGGGAGGTAGAGAGGTTTTGAGGGGGAGGGAAGCAAAAAGAGTGAGAAAGTGAGAGAAGAGAGGGAATGAGATAGATTGAGAGTGAAAGAGATAGAGAATGAATGAGAGAGATAAGTGAGGGAAGATGGAGAAAAAAGGGAGCATGAAAGAGAAAGAGAATTACAATAGAGGGAAAGAGGGAATGAGTGAGAGAGAGAGCGAGAGAGAGAGAAGTGAAGAGGGAGAGAGTAGGAGATAGAATGATAGAGAATGATAATGGGGGATAAATTCGTAGGGATAGAGAGTTGGAGAGAGAGAATTTTTAGAGAGAGAGTACAACAAAAGTGAGAGGTAGAGTGCAATTTTCTTTATCTCTTATCTTTCCCTCTTTCTCATCTTTGTGACCCTTCCCTTCCTCAAGAGAGAATCTTTGCGCATTATCTCTCATTCTCAATCATTATCTCTCATGCTCCCATCCTCCCTCCCTCTCTATTCTCTCTCTTAATCTTGCTCTGTCTCTCTCTCTCACTCTCTTTAACTTTCTCTCACTATCCCTCCCCATCTCTTTCCTTTATTCTCTCACTTTATCTCTCTACATCTCTCTTCCTCTCTCTTTCCTCTCTCACACTCTCTCAATTTCTCTCACTATCCCTCCCCATCCCTCACTCTCCCACTCTCTCTTTCTTGCTTCTTTTTCTCCCAGTATCTTTAGCACTTTCTCTCTCACTTTCTCTTTCTTTGTTTCTATCACTCTCACTCTCCCCCCTCATTGTCTCTAATTATTTCTCTAATTTATCTCTCTCTCTTTCCTACTTCTCTCGCTCCCTCCTAATCTTTCACCTTCAAAATCACTTTTTTAGCTCTCATCGTCTCTCTCACTCTCTGTTTCACTCACTCTCTACCCCTCATGTTTTCTCTCATTTATTCTCTCTCTAGTACTCGTACTCTTCTCTATCTTATTCTTCTCTTTCTCTCTCTTCTTTCTCTCACCTCCATCTCTCTCTCACTCTCTATCTCTCTCACTCTCATTAAATAGGTGAGAGAGTGGAAGGAACAAGTCCCATCTCTCTCCCTCCCTCTCTATCACTCATTTTCCTCCCTCTCTCTCTCGTGCGCTATCTCCTCTCACTTTCTCTCACTCTCTCTATCTCTATTTCATATCCCTTCTCTCTCTTCCTATCTCACTTTCTTCTTACCTCACTCTTCACATCCCTTACGCTCTCTATTATTATTCTCCTTCATCAGTTTCTCGCTCTTCTCTTTATCTCACTCTTTTTCTTTGTCTCACTCTCTCTTTCTCTCTCTCTCTCTCGCTATTCTCTCTCAATCTCACATTCTTTTTATTTTCTCTCTTGGTTACATTCTACCTCTCTCTACATTGCTCTCTTACTGATTCTTTTCTCTCCTCTTTTATTTTCATTCTTCCTCATTATCTCTCTAGCACCTTCCCCCTCACTATATCTCCATCTCCCTCTCTTGCATTATCTCACTCTCATTCTTTCATATACTCCTTCATTGTCTTCCTTTAATCTTTTCCCCATCTCTCTTTATCTTTCTCTCTCCGTCTCCCAATCTATCTCTACTGATCTTTCTCTCTCTTCTCATCTCTTGTCTTTCTTACTCTCCCCCTCCCTCCAGCTCTCTATTTTAAACCCTCTCTCTATTTTGATCCCTCCCTTTGCCCACTTCTTTATAACTCTTTTTATCTCTGCCTTTCTCTCAAACTTTTTCCCTGTCTCACACTCTTTCTTGCTCTCATTCACCCTCTCCATCCATCCATCCTCTTCCTCGATAGTAAAAGAGAAACGAGAGAGAGAGAGAGAGAAAGAGGGAGTGAGAGAAAAAGAGCATGAGGGATAGAATGAGTAATAAAGTGGGAAGTAAGAGAGATAGACTGATATAGAGAGTGAGCGATAGAGAGGATGGGATAGAAGGAGTGAGAGAGATTGTGTGAGAGGGAGAGAGATAGGTGTATTCTCTATCTTACCTCATTATGAAGGTAAGATTAAGGTGTCACAATCAATCAGTCTTGATACCTTTCTCTATTTGTTCTTTCTCACTCCCAATCTCCCTCTTTTTCTCACTATAGAGGTAGAGAGAGGGATGTAAAGAGAAAGAGAGAGATACTACATATTCTCTCTTTAGTTAGTGAGTGAGTGAGTGAGAGAGGGAGAGAGTGAGAGAAAGAAAGGGAAGGAGGGAGATATCAGGAGAGAGAAAGAGAGCGAGTGACATGTTGGTCATCTCTCTCTCTGCTCTCATTTGCTTTATTTCTTTCTCTCTTTCTCACTCTCACTCTATTTCGCTCTTGATACCTCTTTCTCTCTTCCTATCTCTTTTCTCTCTCTTGATCTCTCCCTCACTCACTTGAATTATAAAAGACAAGTGTATATTAATTCAAGCAAAAGTGAGAGACAATAAGAGGAAGAGTGAGAGAGAGAAAGAGAAAGTGTGAGAGATAGAGACTAATAACTCATTCAATCCTCTCAACGCTGATACTGCCTCTCTCTCTTCTTTGTACTATATCTGTCACTCTCCCTCTCAGCTCCTTCTCTCTCTTATTTATCTCACTATCCCCCTATCTCTATATGCATATCTCTTCCAATGAGATAGAGAGAAATAGATTTTAATAGTGCAAGAGAAGCAAGGGAGTGTGTGAGATAGGGAGTAAGAGAGAGAGGAAGGGAGAGAGAGGGAGCATAGAAGGAGGTAGGAAGAGAGGGGAAAAGATAGAAATAGAGAGAGAGAGAGATAAAGAGATAATAGAATTGATGGAGGGAGTTCATTTTTTCATTCTCTCACTGCCACTCTCCCTCATTCCTCACTCATTTCCACTCTCTCCTCCCTTTATCAGGCTCCCTCTCTTTCTCTCTCTCTCTCATACTTTGTTCATCTCCCTTATTGCATTCTTATATATCTCCCTCACCCATTTCATTATCTTTCACTCCTCTCCACACTAATACTGCCTCCCTCTCTTCTTTGTCACTATATCGCTCACTCTCACTCTCTGCTCTTTCTCTGTCTTCTTTATCTCAATTTCTCTAATTCCCTCTCACCATGACTCTCCCTCCCTCTCTTCATCCACCTCGCTCTTTTTATCACTATCTCTCCTTCATCATATGAAAGAGAGAGAGAGAGAGATAAACTTAATTTGCACTTTCTTTCATACTATCAACACCTCTTTCTCTCCCTCTCTCCTTTGCTCTAACAAGCGAGAAAAAGAATAAGAGAAAAGAAGGAGAGAGAGATAAATAGAGCTTCCCTCTTCTCTTTCACATTTTCAATCAGTCTCCTCTCAATCTCACACTCTTTCTCTCTCTCTTCACCCAACTTTAACTCTTTATCCATCAATCTTCCACATTCCCTCTCCCACCCTCTCTCGCTCCTCTCTCCTAACCTTTTTGTAGAGGGCGTGTGTAGGAGAGATAGTAAGAGAAATAATAAAAAAGATAGATATTAAGAAAGGGAGTGAGAGATTTCCCTCCTTCATTCTATCTCCCATCCTCTCTCTCTTTCTTCCTCACCAACTTACTTTATCTATCATTCTATTCCTCTCCTTCTTTCTTTCTAGTCTCTCTTTATCTTTCATTTGCTCTTTCTCTTTCTCTCCCACACATCTCATACTCACATACGCTATAATCAATCTCACACTTTCTCTCTCTCTCTCTCCCTCTCTTTCGCTCTCATGCTCTATTTATATATCGATTTCTCTCTAAATATCTCTCTCTTTCTTTCTTGCACTCTCTTTTCTATCAATCCTCTTTTTCTCTCCCGTTCTATCTCCCTCCCTCTGCCCTCTCTCTTTCTCACTCTCATTTTTTTCTCTTTTCTCTCTCTCTCTCTCTCTGTCAGTCCCTACTTCTCACTCTCTCTTTTCATTAACTCTCTACCTCTCACTCTTTATTTTTATCCATCTTCTCCTAAAGAGTGTGAAAGAGAGCAACGTGAGAGAGAAAGAGAGAATTAGAGGGACCATATAAGGAAAGAAAAATGAGTTCTTCTTATATCTCTCTCCCTCTCTCATTTCATCTCTCTTTCTCTCTCTTTCTTTGTCCCTCTGTCCCTCCCTATCTTTTTTTCCCTTCGTATATGTCATTACTCAGTATTTTTCTCCTACTTTACCCTCATATCTCCTCACTTTCCCTCCCAACATCTCTCTCTCCCCTCTTTTACCCACTTGCTCGCTGCTCTCTATTCTCTTTCTCTCTTCTTCTCTCTTTCTCACTATTATCTCTCTCATTATTCTCACTCATAACTCTCTCCCACTCTCTCTTTATTTCTCATTCCTTCTCCCTCCCTCTCTCTCTTGTCTCCTCTCTCTATTTTGTATTTCTTTCTTCCAATCCCTTCCTCATTTCTCTCTTTTCTCTCACTCTCTCTTTTCTCCCTCTATCACTCTCTCCACCACTCTTAATGAAAAGAGAGAGAGGGAGAGAGATAAAAGAGTTAGAGAGTGAGAGAGAGCTAGAGAGAGTGAGAGAGAATGAGAGAAGTTGGGGTAGAGAAAGAGGAGTCTGACAGGGTAGGGAGAGAGCAAGTGAGAGAGAGGAAGAGCGATAAAGAATAAGATGCAGTGGGAAGAGAGAATAGAGAGGGTGAGAGGAAGAGTGATATGGAGTGTGGGAGGGAGAGAGAGAAAAAGAGGTAGAAAATAATCTCTATCTGTTCCATATCTATCTATCCCTCTTTTTCTCCTTCCCTCCCATTCTTTATATCTCTCTTTCTCTCTTGACTTCTCTCTCTTTTCTCACTCTTTCTCATTCATTATCTCTATCTATCATCCTCTCACATGCTCTATCTCCCATTCACTCTCCCTCTCTCTTCTATCCTAAACACCCTTTTATCTATTTATTATTTATATTTCTCTCTCTCATTGAGAGAAGATCTATCTATCTCTCTCCTCTTCACTCTTTCTTTCTCTCCCTTTTTTTCCCCTCCCAAACTTTCTCTTTTGTTCTCTCTTGCTCTATCCCTCTATCCTTCTCTTTTTCTCTCTCTCTCTCTCACTTCCCCGTTCTCTCCATTTCTTGATCTCTCACAACCTCTCTCCCACTTTCTATAGCTAGATAGAGCATCTCTTTATCTCTATATCTCTTCACCCTCTTCTCTTGTGCTCTATCCCACTTTATCTCTCCATCCCTCACTCTCTCGTATTCTCTCTTTCTTTCTCTCTCTTCTCCATCACTTGTCTCTTTCTTCCTTCCTTTCTATCCCTCATTCTCTCTCTCCATTAGAGAGATAAAGTAGAAGTGAGAGTGAGTGAGAGAGAGAGTTAGATAGATGAAGAGCTAGAAAAATTGATAGAGAACAAACGAATGGATATGAAGAGAGTAAGAGACAATGGGAGAGAGATTGTGAGAGAAGAGAGCCAGAAAGGAGGGAGAGCAATAAAGAATGAGACAAAAGAAAGAGCAAGAGAGAGAGGGAGAGA
This sequence comes from Phalaenopsis hybrid cultivar, assembly GCA_002079205.1. Taxonomy (NCBI): domain Eukaryota; kingdom Viridiplantae; phylum Streptophyta; class Magnoliopsida; order Asparagales; family Orchidaceae; genus Phalaenopsis; species Phalaenopsis hybrid cultivar. The sequence continues at coordinate 23,377 of JXCR01129622.1, forward strand.
GAGTTAATAAGCAATGGAGGGGATAGAGATTTAGCGATGACAAGAGAGGGACTAAAGAAGAGAGGTGAGAGAAGAGGGAGATTATTAGAGACAAAAAGAGCAAGGGTTAGGAGTCATATAGGGCGAGGGAAAGCTAGAGAAATTGATAGGGAGGAATAGAGGTTAAGAGGGTGATAGATAGATATAAGGATGGGGAGAGAGATCGGTTGATATTTTACCAAAGAGAGACAAATAGCGGGAGAGAAAAGAAGAGAGAAGGAGAGAGAGTAGGGTGAGTAAAAAAGAAAAAGAGGGAGAGGAAACAATGTAATGAGTGAGAGAGAAGGATGAGTTATTAAGGGAGAGAAAAAAGAGAGGAATGGAGAAAGGTGAGAGTGAGATAAGAGAGTAAGGGTGAGAAGATGAAAGTACGGGAGAGAGTGTGAGTGAGGGAGTAAGAGAGAAAAAGTTAGAGAGAAGAGAGAGATAGAGAGACATGATTCTGACACTCTCTCACTTTATCTCTCTCTTGCACTTTCTCACTTACGCTTCCTAACTCTCTCCCTTCCACTCTCTCAACCTGTCTATTTTTCTCCCACTCAACTCTTTCCCTTCTTTTTTTTTCTGAAGATGTCTCATTTTTTTTTTCTCTCTCTCTCTCTTCACTCTCTCTATTCTTTTACTATCTCTTTAGTCTCTCTATTTTATTTTTGTGCTTCCTCACTCTCTCCCTTCCAAGTCTCACTCTGTCTCTTCTTCTTCCGCTCACCTTTCTTCCTTCTTTTTTCTTTCTTAACTATCTACAGTCTCTTTTCTTTTATTCTCTCTTCTCTCATGCTATTCTATATTTCTCTATCACGGACTCTCTCTCATTACCTCCATGTTCCTCTCTCCTATCTTAGTTAGGAGGTACTAAGGATGCAGAGAGAGGAGAGCTAAATAGAGCAAGTTAAAGAGTGGGAGAGAGAATAATCGGCAAATAGATCAAGTGTGAGAGGGTGGAAGAATGTCTAATGAGAGGGATAGACGAAAAAGTGTAAGAGTTTGGGGTAGAGAGAGGAAGGGAAGGGGGAGGGCGGGGATACAGAGAGTGATAGTAAAAGAGAAAGAAAGAGGAGGTGGAAAACAAAATTAGAGAAAGATAGACTAGAGATAAAGAGAGAAAGAAAGAGAGATAGAGCACAGTTTTGAGATAGAGAGCAAGAACAAAAGAGGGGAGAAAAAGAGTGATAAATAGAGAGGTAGAGAGTGAGAGGAGAGTGAGTGAGTGAAAGAGAGAGAGAGTGAGTGAAAGTAAAAGAAAAGAGAGTGAGAGGATGAATGAGAGAGAACATGGCAGAGTTGGAGAGTTAGAGATTAATAAAAGTGAGAGTAAGGGAGCCAATGAGGGGAGAGAACAAGAGATATAGAGTTAAAGAGGGTAGAGAGAAAAAGTGAGGATGATTAAGTGATGGAGTAAGTAAGAAAGTGAGAGAGAGAGAGATGAGAGAAAAAAGCGACCCTCCCTTTCAACCCTCGATCTTTGTCCCACTATCTCCCTTTCTCTATCACTCTTTTTAAATCTCAATATCTTAACTTTATTTTCTCTCTACCTCCCTCCCATTATTTATATTCTCCTGCTCTTTCTTAAACTAGTTTCCTCTCTCCTTCCCTTTCACTATCTCCATTACACTCTCTTTCTCCCTCTTTCCCCAAGCTATTCATATATATATATATCTCTCATGCTCTTTTTCTTTCTTCTTCTCTCCCTTCCTCTATCTTAACTCTCTCTTTATATCAGTCTCCCCCTCTCACTTTTTCTCTATCTCACTCACTCTCTCATGCTCTCTCTCTCTCATTCTTTTCACTCTCTTATTCTCTCTAGCTCTTTCTATCTCTCTATCTCCTAATGCTTTCTCCTACTATTCTCTCTCTCATTATATTTCACCTTCCCTCATTTCCTTTACCAACAACTTCTAAGAGTGGAGAGAAATGAGCGAGAGAGAGGGGAGAGACTGAGAGTGAGTAAGAGTTGTAGTGAGAGAGAGAGTAAGAGTTCAAGATAGAGAGAGGTGTGTGAGAGAAATAGTCTCTCTCTCCATCTCTCTCTATTTCTCTCTCTCACCCAATGTTCTTCTTTATCCCCTCTCCTCCCCTCTCTAGCTCATTTTCTCTCTCCCTCTCCCTAATATCTCTTTTCTTTCTTGCTCACTCTCTCTCACTCTCACCTTTTTCTTCTCAAGAATGGGAGAGAGTAGGCAAAGTAGAGTGGAATAGACATATTTTTCTCTCTCACTTTCACTCTAACTTTCCTTTTCTCTCTCTCGCTGACTCACTCTCTCTCTCACTTACTCACACACTCTCTCTCTATTAGTTCATGCTCTCTCATCTCCTTCTATCATCATCTCTCTCACTCTCTCTCGCTCTTTTATGTCGATCGCTCTATTTCTCTCTCATCCTTCACACTCTCTCTCTTTCCTCCCTCCCTCCCTCTCAACCTCAATTCTACCATTATCTATCAAGAGGGAGGGAGAGAGGGAGAGATGGAGAGAAAAAGTGTGACAGAGAATTAGAGTTAGAGATAGAAATAATGAAGAGTAAGAGATGAGAGAGTAAGATTGTCTGTGAGAGAGGGAGAGTTGCAGGGAGACAAAAATAAAGCCGAGAGAGGGAGGAAGGGAGACAAAGATAAAGAAAAAAGAGTGAAATTGAGAGAGAATGATTAAATGGAGAAAATAGACTGGGACACCTAAAATATATGCATTTTTAGACCCATATTTTATACTTATTTTTTGTGATATTGCACCTTAATGAAAGGTATTTTGATGTTTTCTTGCAGGTTATTGATTTTTAGGGCTTAAAGCAAAAAGGAAGCAAGCAGTTTGTTGATTTTTAGGACTTAAAGCAAAAAGGAAGCAAAAAGGATGGAATTTCAAGTCAAAATGATGTTTTTGAAGAAGTACTCAGCACCGACCGTGCCAAGGGCAGCACCGACAACACAGAACAATTGAACAGCTGAAGTTTTACTTAGCACCGAGCGAGCTAGACTAGCACCGACAGCGACAGACTAGCGCCAACGACACCAAAGGCGGTTTAGTCCTCGTTTCTAGAAAGTTCAATGTATTTGGATGATTTTTTAAGAGCTTTTGGAGGCACCTTTTGGAGAACCAACCTTGGGCTTTATTTGGGGCCAAAATTCATCAAGAAATTGACTCATTTTCACTCCAAAATGTTCTACCACGCTCTATTTTTTCCATTCTTAATAATCCATCTTCATTCCACCACCATATTGGAGTCCATTAGTGATTTTTCTTTTATATTTTAGAGTTTGTTAGGTGAGATTTAGTGTGAAACTTTATGTAAGAGTGTTGGAGAAGGATAAAAGTGAGAGATATCTTCTTCCTGCATTTCTAAGGAAAGCTACAAGGGATTTGCTTTGAGAAAGAGTTTCAGATAAGTTTTGTTTGTTTATTAGTATTGTATGGACTTTCTTTTATATATAAAATTTGTGTTTTGTTGTGTCTTTCTCATGAAATTTGAGTAGTTCCCTCTATTGTTCTCACTACTCTGAGATATTGTGAAATGAAGAGATAATATGATGTGCCAATAATAAAATATAAAATAAATTGTGATAATTTTTCAACTCCAAACTTAATTTACATTTCGATCTGGCCAATTGAATTGTTCAAATATGTTGTGAAACATATGATCTCTTGAATTATTTTGAGTTCATTTAGAACTTCATCATATTTTTCCATTAATCATCCAAGGTTAGAGTGTGACTACCCCGTTGCCTAGTGAAGCTGGATAATTCAATTTTCCTAAGGATAGGATACTTAATGAATTTGATGCTTTGCTTTAAATATTATATGGATAAATGCCCCTAAGGCAAGCTCAAGTCATTAAAGATTTGTCGTTCATCCCAAATGGGCTCATAGTGCTTCAAAGGTGTTAATCATTATTCGTTTCTAAACTCCAATGAATAGTTTTAAATATTAAACTTAGGTCACTACCAAGCCCTTAACAATCTCAAAAAGGGGAAGTTGTAATTGTCAAAAAAAAAACTTTAATTTAAATAAAAGGTATCCTTATCAACAAATCATTTATCACCAATCATGGGCTAGAAGTAAGTGAATTATCATCTTCCTAGTTTAAACCCATCACTTTAGGACCATTTAATTTTTGCTTAACTTCTAAAAGGGTAATTCAAGAAAATATAATTTTATTCTTATTATGCAAAGGTGGCAAGTTGGTTTCTGCATTTAACCCATTGCTTTTCAGTCATCCAATATAGTTATTAAGGATCAAGCTTGCCCATGCCCAATAGTGGCCTTGAAAATATTTAATTATCCTATCCATGGATTAATCAAAATATCAGGGAGGAAAGTATGGTTTTTCAAAATTTGATTTAATTTAAATAAATATTTTAACTTAAAAATAGTATTTTTAAATGTAAATGTATTTAATTAATCAAAATGAAGTTTTAATTTATTGAAAAATTATTGGAGGTTTGCCTAGGTCAGAAGAATACTTGGACAAAGTTTTATAATTTATTAAATAATAACATTGTAATTATTATAATTATTTAAAGGTAAATTTTAATGATTATTTAAATACAAGAATATGTTTTAATCTTCAAAAGTCACTTTTGAATTTTTATTAAACCTTCATAAGTCAAAGAAACTCATAATAAAAAATTTTACATTTTTATGATTTATAATTAATTTATTATAATTATTTTAGCGAGAAAATAAGGAAAATACATTATAGGCCTTTAAAAAATTTATTTTTAATTTAGAAAAATGATGAAAAATCTTTTAAGGTGTCTCAAGTGATCAAGGAACAATTTCACACATTTTGAGCTATTCTTTTTATTTTTGAAAATTTTGATTATTTTAATTAATTTTAATTCAATATATACTTTAAAAATAAAATATTTTTACAAAAATAGTTTTTAATTTATGAAATGCCCATGATCACAAGGAACCCACAAAACTACTTTTCATAATTTTTCTAAGCTTATTTAATTTAATATAATTTATTTTGTGCAAAAATAATACTTTTTACTAAATCCACTTTAATGGCGAAATCAAATTAGATAAATTTGAAATTTTTATAGTGAGTTGAAATGATTTTTATGAACAATGTGGAATTGATTTTGTCAACTCTAATTTTTATTTAATTAAAAAAAATAAATACAATGTAAAAAATATTTAGATAATAACAGAAATATACAAAATTACTCAAATCATCACAATATTTTTCATAAGCCCCTCTAACTACAGAAAACCTAACAAATTTGATACCATAATTTTTTTAGGGTTATTTTAACTTATATGATTAAATAAAGCTAAAATAGACACTTAGACTTGAAAAATAGGGTTAGAAACACAAAGTTGCTCTCTGAATTTGAAATGTCATCAGGAACCAACCCTAAAAATTTTAATCTATGGTGATTATTATTTAATCATGATGAATTAAAATACCTCAGAGAGTATTAAGCTATATAAAAATTTTATAAAAGGTAAATAATTTTCTTTTTGATCCAAATTACTCTCTTTTGTTCACTAAGTAAGAGGGTATTTTTATTTTATTTTTATGATTTTTCAACACAAAGTTATGATTTTTAAAAGATCAGTATTAAAATAAATAAAAAATCCTCTTATTTATCTACTTATCCACGCTTCACCACCTCAACCTCATCCGCTCCAAAGTCCCCACAACGCGCTCCGCCATTTGATGCCGCCAGCTACATAGCTGTCTTGTCAGCCCGCCTTTTCACTCCATCCACTTGCCCGACTTGATCTCATCCTTCCACTGAATAAACGCGTGATCAGACGACTCTCAGTCATTGTCCCCAATAGCCAGAGCCCATGAGCCATTAAACTTTTAGACCCAATATCTCACTTGATACTCAACAAAATCATATGGGGTTTGTTCCTTCACCTTCATCTACTTAAGATGAACATATTTATACGGTTGATCAAGCATGAAATCAAGCCATTACACATGGAAACTCAAAATGAGCTCAGTTTAGGGTTGAGATTTAATACCTTTGTTTGAGAGGGGAGCCCACAATCAGATGGTTGTGGTAGCTTTGATTGAGTCCAGCGAGCCTCCAGATGAAATTTTAGGCCTTTTTGAATTGTCTAGATATAAATTCAATCAAAGTAGATTTCAGGCCTTGGTCTAGAGCTGTGTTAGAGGGTCTCTGTGATCGAGCTTCAATGGGGAATCAACTCCTCTCACTGTGGGGATGGTGTGCTCACAGTTAAATAAAGTTTGGTGGACTGTGGAAGTGTGGGGTGATCTATCCTGGCTTTAGGGAAAATTATAAACTCAAAATTGAACTTTCATAGTGGGAACCAGAAGGGCGAAATGGTTGCAATGAACTTAAGAGCTGTTGGAGAGTGTCTGAGAGCAATTGGGCAAAGTTTCCCCAAGGAAATTGGATTGCTCTATGTTTTGACCATGGGAGGGGGTTTAAATAAAATGGTTTAGGGTGACCTCCAGGGCCAATTAGAGGGTGCAAAATGATGCTTATGTGGCGGGTTTCAAAGTGCTAAAGCTAATTGGAAATGACCAGCTGAGAAGTGTGAGTTTGGGTTTGAATTTAGGCATGGGGGCTTTCAATTTTTGGTTTTTCCAGTGACTAGGGTGGCTGGCCATAGCAGAGGAGGTGTTCAGGCAGTCAGGTGAGCCTGGGGGAGGGTTATATATGATAAACCAGTAATGGTTTGGCATGATGGTGGAAATATTTCGGCTTCGACCCAAAATGGGTTGAAATCCCTTAATATGGGAACCATTGGACCACAACATACCTTGGCTAGTTTATGTGGGTTTAGTCTGGTCACTAGGGTGTACTTGGTTGTTGTGGTGTCATTAATTTGGTCACTTTGGCATGGCTAAGTCAATTTTGGTTCATGGGTTCAATTTGTATCAAATTGTCTTGAAGTTAGGTTTGAGATAGGCTAGCCATGATATTAAGCCCAATTAATTGATCAAATTCGTCTGGGTTATTGTAAATAAGGGTTTAGAAAATATTTAGATTGATCTTGAATTGATTTGGAGGTTCAATTTGAGGGATTTTGGGCATGCGATCAATTTAGGGATGTTGGGTTAGACTTGGGCTTAGGTCGGACTAGAGTTAGGTTAAGTTCAAATTAATTGTTTAAAGTGGTCTATTGGAATATCATGAAGAGTTCTCAGCATCAATTAGGTGTCAATTTTAGGGTTAGGGCATCCAATTTGGTGGAATTTGGGCATGTGGCTAAATTGGGGCAAATTTGGGGATTTTGAATTTAGGTTGAAATTGAGTTGAATTAACGCTTTAGAAAGGCCAATTTAGTGCTCAATTTTATTATTAGGAATGTTAGGAAGATTTTGGTATCCAAATTGGGGTAATTGATGGGCTAAGCTATCGGGTTCAATTGGGTGAGATTGGTTATATGGTCAAAATTGGTGTTTTTTTTATTTGAGTTGAAATTGGGCTGAAATGTAGATCAATTGGACTTGTATTTGATTTGAAATGATCATATTTATGATGAATTTGAGTTTAGAATTTAAATCGTGGAATATTGGGGTCATATTGATGGACATTTAGGGTGAATTTGAAGAAATTAGGCCTTTAAGGGCAATTTGAAGCTTTTGGTCAAAGTTGGTCAAATTGATCCAATTGGGTTTAATTAAAGGGTACAAAATTTTTTTTGAGACATTTTGAATGATTTTGATGGTTTTGGAAAATTTTGGATCACCTAGGGTATTTTTCTAATTTATGCAAATTTGGGGGTATTTTGGTAATTTTAAAAATTTTGGCTGGTTTTGAGCAATATGAGCAGTTTGAAAAGATTTTTGAAAAAATTTTGATATTTTGGGTGAAAATAGGATTTTTGGCCAAATTTAGGATTTGGGGGTGTAGGTAATTTGGGTTGATTGGGGGGGNAAAGTTGGTCAAATTGATCAAATTGGGTTTAATTGAAGAGTCCAAGGGTATTTTTTTAATTTTGGCAAATTTGGGGGTATTTTTGGTAATTTTAAAATTTTTGGGTGGTTTTGAGCAATTTGGGTAGTTTGAAATTGTTTGAAATGATTTTTGAACAAATTTGGGTATTTTGGGTGAAATTAGGAATTTTGGCCAAATTTATGGTTTCAGGGTATTTAGGTAATTTGGGTAGATTTTGTGGGGAGGGCAAAGGCTGAGTTGGATATTTTGGTGAAATTGGGGTGCCAACCACCTTATATGAGCCATGGACCAATGGAATCCCCATTTAGGTCCTCAATGTGCTAGTCTCAGTTAAACCCTAGCTTAGGGCTAGTGGGTCTAGGGGATCATTTACATGAGTCTCCCAAAGATCAAGGGATCAAAGTCAACAAATTTTTTGGTTTAGGGTTGTGAGTGAAAGTGAGTGAAAGTGAGTGAACTAATTTCAGGCCAACACCCAGGGTCAACCTTAAAACCAGACAGTCCTATGGGGATTCCCCTTGAGCTTCCTTATATTGACCCCACCTGATTAGTGCTAGAGGTTTGGACCAATACGTGGAACTTCAAGTTGAGCAAAGAATGGTTTAGACTTTCTAATGGTGAGGGTTCCTTTTCTAGTCTTCTAGGAATAGTCAACAAGAAATTTCTATGGCTAGAACTTAGGCTACTAAAGAGGAAAGACTAAACCTCAACCAAAAGTGAGGTCAACAAATTGACCCCCAATAGGTGTGGTGTGTCGGGCAAGTACACTGTACGTATTTACGTAAAGACGCCTTCCCTAAATTCAGGAAAAGAAAGGAGACTACAGGAACAATCATCGGGCAAACCGATGGTCCTAATGGAGATTTTATTTTAATTGAATGTTTTAAAATTTACTTCAAATTCTGATTTCAATTTAAGATCTCAAGGAGATAGAATTATGCATCAGAAGATCAGATTGAGTGAAAAGTGCAAGGACACAGACCTAACTCAAGAGGAAACACAAGTGCAAGGATGGGAATAAGCCTTGAAGAGGCCTACCGCAAATGCAAGGATGGAAATAGGGCTTGAAGAGGCCTACCCCGAATGCAGACAGGGGAATAAGGCGTGAAGAGGCTTACCCCAAAAGCAAAGATGGGAATCAGACATGAAGAGGCCAACCCCGAATGCAGAAACGGGAATAAGGCGTGAAGAGGTCTACGCTAAATGCAGAGATGAGAATAGGTCTTGAAGAGGCCTACCTCAACTGCTAAGATGGGAGAAGGACATGAAGAAGGCTACCCCAAAATTGCAAAGATGGGACTAGAGCGTGAAGAGTCCTACCCCGAATGCAAAGATGGAACTAGGGCGTAAAGAGGTCTACCTTGAATGAACACATGGGAATAGGCCGTGAAGAGGCTTACCTTAAATGAAAAGATAGGAATAGGGTGTGAAGAGGCATACTCTGAATGCAAATATGGGACTAGGGCGTGAAGACACCTACCCCAAATGTTGACATGGGAATAGGGCGTGACAAGGCCTACCCCAAATGCAAAGATGAGGATAGGGCGTGAAGAGAACTACCCCGAATGCAGACATGGGAATAGGGCATGGAGAGGTCTAAGTCAAATGCAAAGATGGGAATAGGGCGTGAAGAGGTCTACCCTAAATGAAAAAAATGGTATTAGGGATTGAAGAGGCCTACGCCAAATGCAGACATGGGAATAGGGCGTGAAAAGGCCTACCCCAAATGCAAAGATGAGAATAGGATGTGAAGAGGCTTGCCCCAAATTCTGACATGGGAATGGAATGTGAAGAGGCCTACCCCGAAATGCAGACATGAGAATAAGGCATTAAGAGGCCCCGAATGCAAAAATGTGAATAGAGCGTGAAGAAGCCCCAAACGCAGACATGGGAGTATGGCGTAAAGAGGCCTACCCTGAATACAAAGATGGGAATAGGGCATGAAGAGGCCTACTGCAAATGCAAAGATGGGAAATAGAATTCAAGTACTAACCCCAAGAATAACATGAGAATCTTGTAAAGAACCTGTGGTCTTGTGTTCATAAAAATATGACATGTGAAGATTGACATTGGTGAGGAAACTTTGTGAGACTTTGTGTAGAGTATGAAACTGCAGGAAATATGAAGAAGCTGGTGCAAACAAGAATGATTGTGTTGCGCAAGCAAAGAGTAAGAGACCTCGAACTTGAGGAAAATAAACTCGAGCAAATTTTTTTCTTTTCTTGTTGTCTTTATCACATTTAATTATCAAAGTATAGATATATATATATATATATATGTATATATATAAGAATTAAATTTCATTGGATGATTTATTTTTCAAAAAGAATATTTTATTCAAATTTCATTATCATTTTATTTTTTTTTGTTTTATTCTTTGTCCATTGTAGCTTAGAACCAACGTATGGTTCTGCGGCTCTTGATTCATCACACAAAGGGCAGTTCAAGACACAGACTGCATTCTGATATAAATTTCATTGATTTTCTCAAAAGAGGTGTTACAGACTGTATACATGTTGAAAGCATCAAAAGTACATCTAAACCATCTCATGCTGAATGCATCTAGAACATCACATGCTGAATACATATCATATATGCTGTATGAAGTACAAAATGGGACAAAAATAAAAATGTTTATTTGTCTGATGGCACCCAAAACTCATCATTCGCGACCGCCACCAATTCTCTCTTTGTTAGATGTGTCTCTTTTTGGTTGAAAGGGGTTGTCACTCTCTTTATCTATTTTATTTCCCTATTCTCCAATTTACCTTAATCTTTTGGATCAAGTTAAAGATTGTCCGACATTAAGAAATAAGGAGAAAGGAAAAGAGGCAAATAATGATAGAAAATAAGAGAAATGTTGAGTAGTAAACTTATGGAGAAGACTCTAGAATATCAAATTTTCATATAAGAAAACCACATAAAAGGCCTGATAACCAGAGATTTAGGTTGATCACCTATTCTGAATTCTTTGTTTTCTTATTTGATTAAGCTCCTATAGTTAATTACATCTTTGGTAATTTTAGATTTGCCTAAGAAAACTCCTCATTAATGTTAACACTCGTTCTTCTTAAAATGTCAAGGTCAAAAAACATCAAATGTCTATTTCTAGGGTAATGAATTTCTAAGAATCTGATTCTACCCTAAAGGTTTTGTTTTGTTCAAGTCATGTCATGTCATTTTGATTTTTTTTAATGTCTTTGTCATGTCGTATTATTTTTTTATATCATTTCGTATCGCTTAGTTTTCTTTTGTTGTCTTGAAATTCCGCTTCTGGATGTCGTCCTACAAAAATAGAGTTAGCACACCCTATAACATGCAAAATAAATCTAAAATGAAATTTTTTTTTCATGTCTCTAATAAACCTACAAAACATAACACGATTAACATAAAATCATGTTTTCAGATTTATCAGTTTTTGTTGGTCATTTGATTTGTTGAACAATTTTTAAACAAACTGGTCAAGATGTATATCGATCTGTCATCCCGGGGCCATAAAATATTTAGGCTTACTTAGTTCGAAAGGTGTTTAAACCAAGACTAGAGGATTTATATCAGCAACCACATATTGCGTCGTCCAAGAAATCTTTGTAAATTTAAACACAAATGTTATAGTTTAAGTTTTAATGACTTTTAAGATGAATTTTATGTCATTTTTGTTGGTGAGTTGGATTTTGTGATGTCATTTACTTTAGGTCAAATTTTGATTAGAGCTAAAAGAGTTTAATTGAAACCTAAGATTTAAATTTAATGTCGATGAAACTCAAAATGATTTAGGTTATGTAGGTAGAACCTAGAGTTTTAAGTTCAATGTGGATAGAACTTAAGATGTTCTAGGTTCAATGTAGGTAGAACCTAAAGATTTGAAATGATTTAAGTTCAATGTGAGTAGGTAATTTAGGTTCCATGTAGGTAGAACCTAAAGATTGGAAATATTTTAAGTCCAATGTAATTAGGACTTAGGATGTTTTAGGTTCAATGTAGGTAGAACCTAAGGGTTTAAAATGATTTAAGTCCAATGTAGTCAGGACATAAAATATTTTAGGTTCAATGTAGGAAGAACCTAAAGTTTGAAAATGGTTTAAGGCTAAATAGGACTCTTTAGGTTCAATGTAGGTAGAACCTAATGGATTAAAAGTTGTTTAAGTATAATGTGAGTAGGACTTAAGGTAATTTAACCTCAATGTAGGTTGGACTTATGAAAAAATGGTTTATTTACAATGTAGTTAGGACTTAAAATATTATAGGTTCAATGTAGGTGGAACCTAAGGTAAATTTAGGTTCAATATTGAACCTTAGATTTGAAATAGTCTTAAGTTTAATATGGTTAGAATTTAGAGTTGAGTCGGTCTAAGTTCAATGTAGGTTGAACTTGGAATTTAAGTTAATTTAGTTTAAATTGAGTTGAACCTAAGATTTTGAGTTGGATCAGATTAAAGTTGGGTTGAACCTAAAGGTTTGAATTGAGTTAGGTTCAAGTTGGGTTAAACCTATAGGATTGAGCTGGGTTAGGTCAAAGTTGGGTAGTCCAAGCTGGGTTGAACTTAAAAATTTAAATTGACTTAAGTTTAATTTAGTTCATGTAGTTAAGACATAAGGATTGAGTTAGGTTCAAGTTGGGTTTGAACCTAAGTGTTTGTGTTGATTTAAGTCCCATTTGGGTTGAACATAAGAGTTTGAATTGACTAAAGTCTAATGTAGTTAAGACTTAAGGGCTGAGTTAGGTTTAAGTTGAATTGAACTTAAGATTTTGAATTGAATTAAGTCTAATGTAGTTAAGATTTAAGGGTTGAGTTAGGTTCAAGTTGGGTTAAACCTAAGAGCTTGAATTGACTTAAGTCTAATGTGTAAGACTTAAAGGTTCTGTTATGTTCAAGTTGGGTTGAACCTAAGAGTTTGTGTTGATTTAATTCTAATGTAGTTAAGACTTAAGGGTTGAGTTAGGTTCAAGTTGGGTTGAACCCAAGAGTTTGAATTGACTTAGGTTCATGTTGGGCTGAACCTAAAGGTTTGTGTTATCTTAAGTTCAAGTTGGTTTGAACATAAGGGTTTGAGTTGATTTAGGTTCAAGTTGATTTGAACCTAAGGGTTTGTTGTTGACTTAAGCTCAATTTGAGTTGAACCTAAGTTAAAGGTTTGATTTAGGTTTAGTATATGTTGAACCTAAGATTTGGTTAACTTGGGTTCAAGATGGGTTGAACCTAAATTTGTAGTTGAGATAGGTTCAATTTGGGTTGAACTTAAAGTTGATGTTGACTTAGGTTCAATTTAGGTTGCGAAGTTAAAGGTTTGATTTTTGTTCAGCATATGTTAAACCTAAGTTTTGGTTAACTTGGGTTAAATTTGGGTTGAACCTAAGCTCTAGGTTTGATTTAGGTTCAATATGGGTTGAACCTAAGTTCTTGGTTTGATTTGGGTTCAATGTGGGTTGAACCTAAAGTTGGATTATACCTAGTTGGGGTTAGGTCTAGATATGGTTTATAGGCTACTTAAGCCTAATGTAATAAAGGCTTAAGGATTAATTAATTCTATATAGGGTTTGACTTAACTATAGTTTGAAGGTTGTTTAAGCCTAATGTAAATAAGGCTTAAGGATTAATTAAGTATAACTGAGTTAGACTTAATTATGGTTTAAAAGGTTCTTTAAACTTAATGTAAGTAAGTCTTAAGGATTAATCATGTCTAACTGGGTTATACTTAATTATAGCTCAAAAGGTTTTTTAAGACTAATGTAAGTAAAGCTTAAGGTTAATTAAGTCGAATTGGGTTAGACTTAATTATGCTTTAAAGGTTATTTAAGCCTAATGTAAGTAAGAATTAAAGCTTAATTATGTCTAATTTGGTTTGACTTAATTATGTTTTAAAGGTCGTTAAGCCTAATGTAAGTAAAGCTTAAATGTTAATTAAGTCTAATCGTGTTAGACTTAATTATGGTTTAAGGGTTTTCTTCGACCTAAAGTATCTAAAATTTTAATTAGGTCTAATATGGGTTAGACCTAATTATGGTTTAGAGTTAATTAAACCTAATGTAAGTGAGTTTTAATTACTTAATTAGGTCTAATTAGGGGTTAGACCTAAGTATGGTTTAGGGTTAATAAAACCTAATGTAAGTAAGGTCTAATTAAGTTAATTAGGTATGATTAAGGGTTAGACCAAATTATGGTTTATGGTTAATTAAACCTAATTTAGATAAGGTTTAATTGATTAATTAGACTTAATTGAGATTTAAGGTTAATTAAACCTAATTTTGGTAAGGTTTAATTGATTAATTAAATCTAATTAGATGTTAAACTTAATTTTGGTTTATGGTGTTAAACATAGTGTAGTTAAGGCTTAAAAGAGTTTAATGAAGTCTAAATGTGGTGTAGACCTAATTAGGATTTATTGAGTTAAACCTAATGTAGTTAAGGTCTTATTGGCGTTATTTTGGGTTGGTTTGTCGGGAGTTGCCCATAAGAAGCCCTCGGTCGTCGGAATCGAAATCCCGTCGCCCGCTTCGGAAGGACGTTGAAGTATGAAATCAAACTGACCCCATATTTTTTATAGTTTTAAAATGAAAGAGTACTGTACTTCAAATCCTGTATCTATCCCGAAGGATAAACACAAGACTTGAGGATGAAGCTCGATCAAATAAACTAAGGAAAGTATGACGTCTGTTTGGTCTGTGAAACCTTTGTATTTGCCGACAAGTTCCCTTATTTAACATAAAGGATTAAATAGGGTTTATATTAAGTTGGGTTCGGATATGCTTCCTATAAGGGCAAGCACGTCATCTTAAATGACCAAAGCCACCTAAGAAGACTCTCGATAAAAATCAAAGAATATTATCTTCAAGGAATTTTAAAGGGTAGGGCTCTTTAACGAAATCGGACATAAAGGTGTGAAAGGGGATTGGTTCAAATTTGGAACATTTTGTTGTGGAATCCAAAGGAAGAGGAACTAGGGGATGTCATGGATCTAGAGGAGAACCCCGGTGACTTCCCAAGCTATCCTAATATTTGGCTTCAGTTTTGTGGAGAAGTATTTAGGTGTTTCATCCTGCTAATTTTATTAGTTAGGGCTTACATTTGTCTAAAATGATCACACAAATAGCCTGGAAGATGTGAGGATTTAGGTCGTGACGAACGACAACCTCGGAATCCTAAGACGAGTTAGGACTATCACACAAATAGCCTGAAAGATGTGAGGATTTAGGTCATGACAAACGACAACCTCGGAATCCTAATGATGTGAGGATTTAGGTCGTGACAAACGACAACCTCGGAATCCTAAGACGAGTTAGGGCTTAGTACAACAGAGCTATACAAAGGCCTAAAGATGAGGTGAGGATTTATGTTGCATAAGCAGACAACCTCAAAATCCTATGGCTTGGTTGTTTAATTGATTTAGGTCATGACAAACGACAACCTCGGAATCCTAAGACGAGTTAGGGCTTATATTGTATAGAGCTATACAAAGGCCTAAAGATGATGTGAGGATTTACATTGCATAAGCAAGAAACCTCGAAGTTAGGTTGTGACAAATGACAACCTCAGAATCCTAAGACGAGTTAGGGCTTATATTGTATAGGAAGATGTGAGGATTTAGGTCATGACAAACGATAACCTCGGAATCCTAAGACGAGTTAGGGCTTATATTGTATAGCAGGGCTATTAACAAACGACAACCTCGGAATCCTAAGACGAGTTAGGGCTTATATTGTATAGCAGGGCTATGCGACAACCTTGGAGTCCTAAGACGAGTTAGGGCTTATATTGTATAGCAGGGCTATGCAAAGGCCTAAGAATCCTAAGACGAGTTAGGGCTTATATTGTATAGCAGGGCTATGCAAAGGCCTAAAGATAAAATCTCGAAATCCTAAGATGAGTTAGGGCTTATATTATATAGCAGGGCTATACAAAGGCCTAAAGATAAGTCCTAAGACGAGTTAGGGCTTATATTGTATAGTAGGGCTATGCAAAGGCCTAAAGATAAGGTGATTTACGTTGCATAAGCAAGCAACCTCGAAGTCTTATGGCTTTGTTGTTTAAGTCTAAAGAATGAGTTAGGGCTTATATTATATAACAGGGCTATACAAAGGCCTAAAGATAAGGTGAGGATTTATGAGTTAGGGCTTATATTGTATAGCAGGGCTATACAAAGGCCTAAAGATAAGGTGAGGATTTATGTGTTAGGGCTTATATTGTATAGCAGGGCTATGCAAAGGCCTAAAGATAAGGTGAGGATTTACGTTTAGGGCTTATATTGTATAGCAGGGCTATGCAAAGGCCTAAAGATAAGGTGAGGATTTACGTTTTAGGGCTTATATTGTATAGCAGGGCTATACAAAGGCCTAAAGATAAGGTGAGGATTTACGTTGCAGAAGCAAGCAACCTCAAAGTCATATGGCTTTGTTGTTTAATTCTAAGGAAGGAAGATTGGTTTAGCTGGGGAAGACAAGTTTTGCTGTTGAAGATGGCCGTGCTGCCCACAATGCTAGCTCCAAGCTCCTTGTCGCGACAAGTTTGAGTTATCTAGTGAGTGAAGTTATAACATCAAATCCGGTGGCCCTATGGTTGAAGTTCTTTAAATTTTGTGATGGCATATTAAAGTTGATTAGAGCGACACCGGTTAGGATCCTACGGTTCCCTCATTCCGACATCACTATTTTCTATTGGATTCACTTAGTCCAAATAAACTTACTAAACTCTACTTAATGAGTTCCATAATTTCATCTAAACCTTGGGAAGCTTCATTAGCAACCGTAGGTTACCTCCTCTGAGGGATTCCCGATCATCCGATAGAGACATCTTAATTTAGTTGAAGTTGTGGTTTTGTATGATGTTTGTGATTAAATTTTGAGTTGTTTTATATTTTGCATGTTGTGGCGGTGAATTTTATCTTGGTTGATTTTAGTTTTGATTTTGGTTATGGTTATGTGGCTATCCTAATAGTTTTAGTTTTTATGCAGGGCGTCGTCGTTGTTTAGCATGCAAAATTGCAGGTATGAAGGTACAGTAAGAAGTACAAGAAAGACAATGCTGAAAACTGTAAAAGTGTACCTGGCGAGTCTTCTCGTTCCACCACCTGCAACGTAAAATGTATGTTAAGGTAGTTTATGAAGAGCAGGAAAGGGTAAAATTTTGGTAATTTTCCTAACCCTATGTCATATCTTTGCGGGTCCTTAGAAACCTATGTCATATCTTGGTGAGTCCTTAAAATTTTAATTAAGGATGATTTCATTGAGTGAAGAATATTAAGTTTAATAGGCCTCTGAGGTATCCGTTTAATTAAGGATGATTTCATCGAGCAAAGTATATTAAGTTTAATAGGCCTCTGAGGTATCCAACAAGTTATGAAGGGGAAGCAAGTCCATGCCTCTCCCTCACAAAGTGGTGAAAAGCCTCGAGTCCATTTAAACTTATTATATTGCCTAATGGTTCATCCTGTAAATACCCTTATTACTCAGTGAGCACTGATGTCTCAATTATCCCTACTTGTCATTCAATTTAATAACTATGTGGGTGAAGACCCTTAAAGGGGCAAAGGTAATTATCACTTATCATTTAATTTGAAAATTATGTGGGTGAAAACCCTTAAAGGGGCAAGTTAGTGCTTGTAAATACCCTTATTACTCAGTGAACTCTGATGTCTTAATTATTCCTAAGAATAGGGTAATCTTATCCTTATTACTCAGTGAACATTGATGTCTCAATTATCCCTAAGAAAGAGGTAATTATCATTTGTCCTGTATTACTCAGTGAGCACTGATGTCTCAATTATCCCTAAGAATAGGGTAATTATCACTTATGAGTTAATTTGAAACTTATGTTGGTGAAGACTCTTAAAGAGGCAAGTTAGTGTAATTTGAATACTTAACCAAATTTTTAATCCTAATTGGGCATAGTGGTGTTTCAAGGATATTTGATTATGTTTATTTCTCTAATCCTTGTTTAATCAATTTTTTATTTAGCCTAAGTCACCACTAAACCCCTTAACGCCTAGCCCTAATCCTCATTTAGTCAATTTTGATTTGGCCTAAGTCACCACTAAGCCCTTAAGACCTAGGTGAGTGTCTTAATTAGTTTTGAAAAGGGTTAAGCTTTAAGTGGTCATGATAGGATTTTATTTGAAAATCAAGATAGGGGTATTAAATTGATTAATTATTGACTTCAAAAGTTATACCCCTAAGTCCAGGATCATTTAATTTTAATAAACTTTCAAATTTTAATAATTTAGAAATTTATTAATCTTAATTAAGAAAGTGAGATTGGTTTCTACTAGTTAAACCTCTTTTGTTTCAAGCATCAAATAAATTGATTAAGATCAGAGTTTACCCATTCTCCTCTTTGAATTAGGCCTAAATGTTAATTAAGGCAAGATTTCCAAAATTACACATTTGCCCCTAAGGCTCTAACACTTCACAATTTGACAAATTCAATTCAAATGAATTTAACATTTTTATCATATCTTGTTCAGGGGTCAATTGAGACATCAGAGGAGAAAATGTGATTTTTCAAAATTTAATTTAATTTATATAAATAGTTTTATGCAAAAAATAGGATTTTCAAAGAAAATTCTTAACTTGACCTAGGTAAATTATAATCCCTTGAAATTTTTACTGGAGGTAGACCTAGACCATAGAAGCTTTTGTATCAAATTTCATATATTTCTGAATTCTTTGTGATTTATTAGAATTATTTTAATATTTGGGGTATTTAGAAAAAATAAAATATTTGAAATTGTGAAAATTAGGATTTGTATTTTTTAAAGATCTCCCTAAGGTCAGAGAAGTCAGAGGAGAAACTTTTATATTTTTTTATTTCTCCTTGAATTATTAGAATTATTTTAGTGAAAACTCATTTTAATCTCTTAAAAATTATTCTTAAGCTTTGAAATTCAATATCTTTATTTAGAGAATCAGAAAAAATATTCTAATTGTTTCTAAGTGATTAGGAAGCAATTTAGAACATTTCCATGAGTTTTATTATTTTTGTGATTATTATGAATTTTTAATTATTTAAATATTTAAAATAGGCCAAAAATTAAGTTTTTATTTTAAATATCATTTTATTTTTATAAAATATCCTTGATCACAGAAAATTCAAAAAACTAAGTTTCGTAATTTTTTGAGTTGTATTTTAATTTTTAAAAAATCATTTAAATGCCGAGAGTGATATTTATATTTAAAAATTAATTTAAGTTGTCAATTGAACTCAAAATATTTTGAATTTTTTATGATGAGTTCTCTGGATCATAAATCATAGTAGAGATCAAAAATCAAGTCATTTATATATTTAAATTTTCCAAAATTAATTATCTTATTGATTTAGTGTTTGAAAAATTTAAGGGCATTTTAAATGACTTGAGCCATGAAATTATTTCCAAAAACTTCTCTAGTCATGGTGGACCTTCCAAAATTTTCTTAGGATATAATCAAAATGCTAATTTCCATGATTATTTTAAGAAAATAATGTGAAATAACTTGAAAAATATGGGTCTCGTATAGGAGGTTCCTCTGACTTTGGAAAAATTAGATAATACTTCCCCTGATAGAGGCTACAACATGCCAGAATTCCTAGCCAAGGTGATGTGCCAATATGCATGGAGAATCAAATGATCACAAATAGTGTTTAATTAATTAAAAATAAAATATGTATCAAATGGACTTGAAATTTGTTCCACATTATTCTCCTTTGTTCACGAGCAAGTGGGTATTTTTATTTTATTTTTGTTATTTTTCTACCCAAAGTTATGAATTTTCTAAGTCAAGGGTACTTAAAAAAATAAGAAAAAGCCTTATTTATCTATTTAAACAGCGCATGCTGACTGGATCCTAGGTAGCTCCGAAGGCATGCGTGGCGCACTCTGGTTCGACGCCGCCGTCCAAGTAGCTACTGACTCGGCCCGCGGTTTATGTCCCGAAGCACTGTCCGGCTCGATCTCCCCAGTTCATTTGATACACGCTTGATCGAACAGCTCCCCTTCATCATCCCCGATAGAATGATCTTGTGCTTGTCCACACTAAAACCCTAAGATCTCAGCCTAGACTCAACCAAATCACTTTGGGTTTGATCATATGGACTCGTCTAAGTGAGACAAACACATCCATACGGTTAAGGTGCCATGAAATCTAGATTAAGTAAATGGAGAATCAAAATAAGCTCAGGAGGAGGAGAAGTTTTATACCTTTGCTCTGAGAAGGGAGGCTTCAATCAAAGGTGTTTGACACGTTCGTTAGGGTCCATGGAGGCTAGGGATTGAGTTCCTGGCCTTGGTGTAAGGCTTAGGTATGAATTCGACCAAGCTCGATTTCATGTGTTGGTGTAGAGCTATGATAGAGGCTCTATGGACAGGGTATTTGATTGGGCTTTAGCCATTTTCACTATTGTGAAGGTGTGGGTGAAGTTAATTTGTGTTTGGTGAACTGTGGAGGTGCATTGGGTTCTGTCCTGGTTTCTGGCAAGGTTTCAAGCTCAAAATTGAACTCCGATATTAGGAATGGGTGAGGGAAAATGGTTGGAATGCACTAAGGGAATCTTAGGGAAGCTCTGTGTGAAGTTTGGAGAGGCCTCTCTAAGGAAAATTCAGCACACCTCTCATGGCCGTGGGAGGTGAGTTTTTATAAAAATGGCCATGGGGTGGTTCTCAGGGCATAAGTTTGGGTGCATTGTGGTGCTTAGGTGGAGGGCAGAAGAGCTCCATAGTTTGATTTGGATGAGCTGGCCTTTGGGTTTGATTTGGGTGAGGTGCCGTTGGGGTGGCTCTCATTTTTGGGCTTTTCCGACCACTAGGCTAGCCGACCGGCCAGGGGGAGGTGGCTAGGAGCTCAGGGAACCCATAGGAATCTATCACAACAATTTAATGCAAATGTGCTTTGATTTGGCAAAGATATCTTAAGCACGTGCATTTTTGGAAATAAGATCCATTAATTTGGGTGAACTTTGGTTCATGGCTTGATTTAGGTGATTTCATGGTGTTTGGACTAGTCACTAAGTCCAACTAATGGCTGTGGTGGAGTTAATTTGGTGGCTTTAGGGTGGTTAGGTCACATTTGGTGCATGGGTCCAAGTGGGTGCAAATGACCAAAACATGGGTTTGTTCTATGTTAGCCATGTCAATTGGCCCAATTAATTGTTTAATTTGGTGTAGATGATCATAGGGAACAACTTTGGTGAAGGATGGAAGTGGTTTTGAGTCCAATTGGAGGGTCAATTTGAGGGAATTTTGAACTTTAATCAATTTGGTCATGTTGGGTTAGGCTTGGGTGTTTGGTTAGCCTTGGGTTAAGTCCAAATTGATTATTTTAAATTATCAATAGGGACCTCATGAAGAGTTTTCAACATTAATTGGATGCCAATTTGGAGGTTAAGGCAATCAATTGGGTGTTCATGAAGAGTTTTCAACATGAATTGGATGCCAATTTGGAGGTTAAGGCAATCAATTGGGTAAATAGTTTTGAATATGAATTGGATGCCAATTTGGAGGTTAAGGCAATCAATTGGGTGAAATTTGGATAGCCAATTTGGGGCTAAGTTTGGGAATTTTGGATTTAGGCCAAAATCAAATGGATTTGAGACTTCACCAATGCCAATTGATGGTTTATTTTGATGTATAGGAACCTTATAAATATTTTGAAACATTAATTGAGGCCAATTGACTAGGCTGTAGGTTCAATTTGGTGAGATTAGGTCCTATGGTCAAAATTGGGGTTTTGACTGCAATCATAATTAGGTTCAAATGATGGACCAATTGAGTTTGAATTTGGTTTAATTTGGTCATATCAAATGTTAATTTGAGTTTAGGATTGTAATTGGGCTCAATTGAGATCCAATTGATGGACATTTGAGTTAGATTTGGGGAAATTTGAGTCTTTAAAGGGCAATTTGGGGATTTTGGTTAAAGATGGTCAAATTTTGGGTCATGTGGTGCAAATTTGGGGGTTTTGGTTAAAGATGGTCAAATTGGCCAAATTGGGTCATGTGGTAGTTGAGAGTAAATCAAATTGGGAATATTTGGGATTTATTGGGATTTTTAGGAACTTTTTGAATTTTTTGAACTTTGGGTCTAAGAGGGGTATTTTGGTAATTTGGGGGAGTTTTAGGGGTAAAAGGCCAAGATGGGTATTTTGGTAGAGTTGAGGTACCAATCATCACCCAATTGTTTTAGGGTAAAAGGCCAAGATGGGTATTTTGGTAAGAGTTGAGGTACCAATCATCACCAATAAGCCAATGGCCAAGATGGGTATTTTGGTAGAGTTGAGGTACCAATCATCACCAACAAGCCATGGACCAAAGGAAATCTAATTTGGGGTCCTCTACATAGTGGTCTTAGATAAACCATAGCCCTAGGGCTAGTAGGTTTAGGGGACCATCTACATGAGTATCCCAAAAGATCAAGGGATCCGGGCTAGAAATTTGAGTTCAGGGTTGTGAGTGAATGTGAGTGCAGATAAGTGTAGTGAGTGTCTTAGCTCTAGACCAACACCCAAGGTCAACCGTAAGGTCCAGCAATCCTACAGGTGACTCATCTTGAGTTTCCCCCACAGTATTTAGAGGTTGAGAGCAATATGTGGAACTTCAAGTTGAGTGGAGAAGAGTTTGGAATTTCTAATGGTGAGGGTTTCATGTCTAGTTTTCTAGGAATAGTCAACAAGAAAAGTCCTATGGCTAGAAGTATGAGGGTTTCATGTCTAGTTTTCTAGGAATAGTCAACAAGAAAAGTCCTATGGCTAGAACCCTGAGGGTTTCATGTCTAGTTTTCTAGGAATAGTCAACAAGAAAAGTCCTATGGCTAGAAGTAGTGAGGGTTCTGTGTCTAGTTTTCTAGGAATAGTCAACATGAAAAGTCTTATGGCTAGACCCTAGGCTACTAAAGAGGAAAAAACTAAACCTCAACCAAAAATGAGGTCAAGAAATGGACCCCCAATAGGTACGGCATGCTGGGAAAGCACACCGCGCGTATTGGCGTTGACCGACGACATCAACAAAAACCAATACAAACTTTTAAGTCAACAGACCTGGAAGTATGCGTAGAGTTGTGTGTGTGATTTGTTTCTGCTAGGGCATTAGCAGGTGATCGTCTGGTTGAAACCAAGGAGTAGGGACTAACCCTAGGGATCGAAGAGTGAATTTTGAGTTATGAAATTTCAAAAATTTCCAATGTAAGTGTTGACCCCGAGATTGGAATTGAAATTCAGATATCAATTCAAACACAGAGAGAGAGCGAGAGAGAGAGAGAGAGAGAGTCGGAGTATAAGGACCGATTTTGAATGTGATGAATCAGAAATGTAGGAATGACCCGGAAGTGAGAATTGAAATGTAGGTCAATTCTCAAAAAAGAGTGTTTGAATGTAAGGAACGCTCTCAGATGTAATGAATCAGAAATGTAGGAATGATCTGGAAGTGAGAATTGAAATGTAGGTCAATTTTAAAAAAAGAGTGTCGGAATGTAAGGACCACTCTCAAATGTAATGAATCAGAAATGTAGGACTGATTCAGAAATGATAATTAAAATGTAGGTCAATTCTCAAAAGAAATCGTTGAAATGTAAGGAACGACTTTGAATGTAATGAATCAGAAATGTAGGAATGATCTGAAAATGAGAATTGAAATGTAGGTCAATTCTCAAAAGAAAGTGTCGGAATGTAAGGACCGACCTCGAATGTAATGAATCAGAAATGTAGGACTGATTCGGAAATGAGAATTAAAATATCGGTCGATTCTCAAAAGAGGGCGTCAGAATGTAAGGAACGACCTCAAATGTAATGAGTCAGAAATGTAGGACTGATTCAGAAATGAGAATTGAAATGTAGGTCAATTCTCAAAAGAAAGTATAAGAATGTAAGAACCGACTTTAAATGTAATGAATCAGAAATGTAGGACTGATTCATAAATGAGAATTGAAATGTAGGTCAATTCTCAAAAGAGAGTGTCGGAATGTAAGGACCGACCTCAAATGTAATTAATCAAAATTGTAGGACTGATTCAGAAATGCGATTGAAATGTAGATCAATTCTCAAAAGAGAGTGTCATAATAGGACCGATCTCAAATCTAATGAATCAGAAATGTAGGAATGATTTGAAAGTGAGAATTAAAATAGGTCAATTCTCAAAAGAAAGTGTTGGAATGTAAGGACAGACTTCAAATGTAATGAATAAAAAATGTAGGACTGATTCAGAAATGAAAATTGAAATGTAGGTCAATTCTCAAAAGAGGGTTAGTAGCGTTGAATTCATAGAAATGTATCATGTGAAAACGGTTTATCTTGTTGAAGGAGATTTGCAAAGGTTTGTGAGTTTTGTGCAAAATGTGAAATATTCCAAGAATCTGCAGAGAGTTAATGTAGATAACGATGGTTGTGCTGTGCTCACAAAGAGTAGGAAATTTTGAAAATGGAAGTATCCACTCAGCAGATTTATTTTATTTTCTTGTTGTTTTTTATCACAATCGATTTTTCAAAAAAAATGCGTTTTTAAATTTTTAATTTTAATTGGTTGATAAGAAATTTGTTTTGTTATTTATTCATTTATGATTATCTTTAATTTGTGTTTTGTTACGTTGTAGAAGATTTGTTGTTTCGTTCTTTGTTCATTGGAACTCTGAACCATCGCATGGTTCACGACTTTCATCCATCGCACAAAAAAGCAATTGACAAAAAGGCACAACTTGAGAGAAATTTCCATTAATCTGCTTCAATAAAGATGCGGCAGATCAAGCATAGACTAATGCCTCAAAAAGGGTACATCATGTAATACATGTTGAAATACATTGAGAGTCATCTCAAGATATGAGTACATCATAGACTGATTACATCAAATACATGTCATGCTGTTAAAAGAAAGCAAGTGAAACCTCTGTGCTTGGTATATTGAGCTCTTGATCAAGCAGACCTTCTAAGTCATGCTTCAGGACAAAAGTTCCCTTTGCATGTACTTAGAGGTACAACCTTCTCATAGCTCTTAAGAAAACAAATCCTCCAAATCCAGGTCCTACTGGAATCCATATGGTATTTTACTGTCATCCATTCTGCGGAAGGTTACAGACACCCTACAGTGTCGTACTCCTGGAATGCAGTGCTTGGCAATGTCTGCACCGTTGCCCTTGAGAATAAGTACTGAACCAACTGGAACAGGAATCTCCATAGCCCCTCTGAATTTGCCAGGGCAGACTATATCTCTTTTCCAAACAGAATATTGCTCTTACTTATGAATGAGACCGTACAGAAAGGCCTCACAAAGTCATGATGGTCAATGTGTGGGGGTATGTAGTCACCTTCTTCATAAATATTGATGATACAACTGTTGCGAATCTAAGTAGCGGGTAGAATATTCCACTTAACCATTCTTATGATCATCCATTTTATCATTGGTGGTAATGGATCCACTTGGTCATACCTGAGGAACCCAGGCGGATTTCCCTGTCTGTCGTTCGTAAAATTGTAGCAACAGCCGCACTGGATGGTGATTCTTCCCTTTCCTCGCATCCATTTCTTCGGCTTGGAATACGTTCTCTCCATGAGAAGGCCTGCTCGACCTCTATCTCTTAAATCGAAGATGCAGTCCAGAATGCTTCTTGCATCAATTTCAGAGAAAACCCTGGTATATGGCTCCAGGTCCTCCAATATGTTGATAAACTTTCCTTGAAACTCTTCATAGAACTCAAATTCTCTTTTGTGTACTTTGCTTATTTTGTATTATTCTACCATACCGGGAGTTGGCAGCTACCTGGGGGCATTCCTTCCTCTGGGCCTCAGCAGGAACCCAAACTGGTGCTGGCCAATTTGAAATATGAGATTCAGCCTCAAGTGGGATGTATGATCCCGGGTTCCATGGTGCGCGCTGATCCGTCCCCAGTGGGACAATCGATTCATTTGCCACAAAATCTAGAGTCTGAGACTCGTTGGTGCTTGAATCCGGGCATTCTACAAACGCTCTCGTGACTGATGTCCCAGCTGGTACCTCAACGTTGCATGTTGGGAAACCTCTGCACAAGATATCTAAAATTGGGGGCACATCTGATCCTGCCACAAATCCTGACTCTCTGTCTGTAGTAGGAAGGCTGGCAGAAGTTTCTTTCAGATCTGAATCGTAAATTTGTCCCTTAAGAATGGGGGTAAGAAAACTGCTCACGTCACTTTGGCACTTGCGCTCCTGTCGTAAAAAGTCTCTCTGTTTCTTTCGGCTTGCATTTCTGCATTGCGTCCTGCAGAGTAGAGTATTTGGTAGTTGTTCACTATGGGCGGCTATTAAGCCCCTTGCTGGAGTAGCTATCATGGAGGGCAGTTGGCTATGCCCCTCCACCGGATCTTGCTCCGCCATCACGTTTTTACCTTTACGTGACACATCGTCTTAAGTGGTCACCCTCAACAGCAAAGGCAGCCCCTTTTTCTCTTCATTGCTGACTATGTCCATTAGAGGACTATCGTAGTCCATATCAATCTGGTTGAAATCCATGTTGAAATCTATGACAGTTCCTTGTGGCGTCATCTCTTCATTTAGTGCGAGGTTCCAGCCATCCTAGAAGGCAAAGATCAGCCTCTGTCCTGACATTTTTTTTGCAGACAACAGAAAGAAACGTCAGTGGGCCAAATTTTGGCATGAACAAGAACAAAACAGAGTATCCGTTAAAGTAAATTTTAGTTTGTTTTGGTGAAACTGATTACTCATTTTATGTGTGAGTTTGGTTTAATTTAATAGAATATTTAAATTCAAAAAATAGAAAAGAGAACATGTGAAGTTCAAAAATCTTCTCAAAATTTTCATTATATTGAGGATTAATTTAAAATAGACACGGTCATAGACATACGGCCATGTAGATAACCCTAAAACAATCAAAGTTTCAAAGTTTCAAAGCAAGCAGAGGTAAGCGGAGGCAGGCGACATCACGCTGCGTAATAGTTTTTCAGGTATCATCCATATATCAGTAACATGGGTCTTTCGCCCCGAAAGTTCACTAACTGGTAGGCTCATCCTGTATAAAATTTCTCAATGACAAATGGTCCCTCCCAAGTTAGCTCAAATTTTCAACCTATTTTCCGGCGAGCAAGAATAGGTATTTTGAGCACGAGCATGAGGTCACCAATTCTTAATGTCCTTGGGTGGACCAATTTGTCATGGGCTTGTACCATCTTTTTCTGGTAGAGCTTCAAATGTTGTTGTACTTCCAATCATTTTCCCTTGAGACTCTCCAGTTATTCAAGCCTGAGTTTTGCGCTTTCTTCCGTTGTGAGTTGGTTGGCAACGTCGACTCTAAGAGATGGTGTCTCGATTTCTAGCAGTAGCACAGCCTCGGTCCCGTACACGAGCATATAAGGTGTACACTAAGTGGGAGTCCTAAAATTCATCCAGTAGGCCCACATTTCTTCTAACAGTTTGTTATGCCAATCCCTCATATTTTCATTCAGTGTTTTCTTCAAAATTTGTACAGGTGTCTTGTTGAAAGCTTCAGCCAGACCATTTGCTCTGGGATAGTAAATTGTAGATTATCTCTAATCTATCTCATGTCTTCTGACGAAATTGTTGATCTTCGTGCTTTTAAAATTTGTCCCATTGTCAGAAATTACTCTTCACGGTACTCCAAAACGGTAGACAATTTGGCCTTTAAAAAATTGAAGGACGTGCTGTAACGTAACCTCACAAAATGGTACCGCCTCTACCTATTTAGAGAAGTAATCTGTATCAGTAAGTATGAACCTGTGCCCTTTAGAAGATGGAGGGTCTATTAGACCTATTATGTCCGTGCCCCAACACTTGAATGGCCACGAGGCAACAGTTAGGTGTAGCACATTCGGAGGTTGGTGTAAGACCACCCCATGCACTTAGCATTGGTGACATCTTCTAGCTGTATCCATGCAAACGGACATCATTGCTGGCCAATAATATCCGAGTCTTTTGATCTTCATTTCATTCTTGGTCCTGACTGGTGAGCGTCACACAATCCGGCATGTACAACTTTGACAATACTCTGTGCCTCAGCTCTGCTCAAACACCATAGCCACATTTGGTCGATCGATCTTCTGTAGAGAACATTTCCCACCATAGCGTAAGACATGGCCCTTCTTGTGATGTGGTGCACCTCAAACTTGTCCTTTGGAAGCTTCCCAGTATGCAAATACTCTATTAATGACTTGCGCCAATCTTCGTTGATGTCTGCAACTATATTTATTGTATCTTCTTTTTTAAGCTTATGTAGAGTTTCGAAGTCGTTTTGAGACAAGACTCATCTTTCTTGCACCGTGACTTCGATGGAATCCTCCAGGGGACACGCCATTTCCTTAGCAATTTTTGCTAGAGCATCGGCATGAGCATCATCTTCCTGAGGAATCCGGTAGAAAGTCACCTCAGGAATCTGCTCCAGGAGCTTCATCGTGTACTGATGGTACTCTGCTAGTCTTGGTTTCAGATCTCTATATTGTACGGTGACTTGTTGGATGACAAGTTGATAGTCACCATAAATGGCAACGTTCGTTATATCCATTGAAATTGATAACTCCAATCCGGTGATTAAGGATTCATATTCCGCTTCATTGCTGGTGCACAACTCTGTCAGGTGGTATGAGAACCTCAACATACCCTCATCTGGCGTAATAAATATCAAACTAATCCCTGCCTTACCTGATATAACTATGCTTGATCCTTTGTCTTTCCAGGTTGACAAAGCACCATTGAAGCTGCGCACTAGAAAATTCCATTTGTAGTATTTTCTCGTCTGATAACTCGTCGTTGAGAGAGGACCCAGCTGGCAGTGGGTGTGGAGCGAGAAAGTCTACTAAAATCTGTCCCTTGATAGCACGGAGGGGCACAAAAGTTGTATCAAATTGCAATAAGATCATTGTCCATCTCCCTAAACGTCCTGAGAGTGTTGGTCGGGTCATCAAATATTGCAATGGATTAACTTTCAAAATCAGGGTAATCTTATGAGAGAGCATGTAATGTCTAAGCTTTTGAGCGGCGAAAATTAATGTCAGACAAGCTTCTCAATTGGTGGATACCTTATCTTCGTCGATATTAGACGACGACTCAAGTGGCAGAGCACATTTTCTTTTCCCTCATTGATTTGGGCTAAGAGGGCTCCAAGAGAGTCATCTAAAGCCGCGGTATGAAGTATCAACAGTTTCCCTGGGACAGGGGTTGCCAAAACAGGAGGTGTAATTAAATATTGTTTAACATCCTCAAAGACCCACTGGCATTTCTCTTCCCAAATAAATTTGGCGTCCTTTTTAATTAATGCCGAGAAAGGTTGACCTGACATTTTTCTTCCCAAATAAATTTGGCATCCTTTTTAATTAATGCCGAGAAAGGCTGACACCTGTTTGATAGATTAGAAATAAAGCATCTCAGATATGCCAACTTCCCTTAGAAGGAACGTAGTTGTTTAAAGGTTTTAGGGGCAGGCATTTCCAAGATAGTTTTAATCTTATCCGGGTCGATCTCGATTTACCGATGACGGACAACGAATCCTAGAAATTTCCCGGAGGTGACGCCAAAGGCGCACTTTAAGGGGATTCATTTTAAGGTCATATCATCGTAATCGTTCAAACACTATCCTCAAATTATACAAGTGGTCTATTTTTTGTTTAATTTTGATGACCAGATCATCCACGTAGCATTCTACTTGATTGTGAATGAGGTCGTCAACTTTTGATGACCACATCATCCACATAGCATTCTACTTGATTGTGAATGAGGTCGTTAAAAATCTTCGTTATTGCACGCTGATATGTTACTCCAACGTTCTTTAGGCCGAACGACATCACTATGTAGCAGAAGATTCCAATCGGTGTTCTGAAAGTTGTAAGCGCTGCATCTTCGGGAGCCATCTTAATTTGGTTAAATCCCAATGATCCATCCATGAAGGAAAAAATTTCATGTGTCGAAGCGATATCCACCATCATTTCTATTATAGGTAGTGGAAACTCATCTTTTAGACATGCTTTATTCAAATCTCTGAAGTCGACACAAACGCGGATCTGTTCATTTTTCTTTTTAACAGGTACAATATTGGCGTCTATCAATTTCTTTACCTCGGTGATGACTTGTTGTTCTATCTCAAGGCTCATTGTCCTTGGAGCTTGTTTTACTGGGGTTACATTCTTTTCCACCCCAAGTTTATGGACTGCAACCTCTGCGAAATCCTGACATTTCATCGTAGCTCCATGCGAAGCAATCTTTGAATACTACAAATAGTTTGACAAGTTTTGCAGATTCTTTGTAATCAAGTAGAGAGCTGATAAATGTAGGTCGGGGTCGTTCTTCAGTCCCGAGGTTAATCTCTTTCAATTCATCGACAGTGGATTTAATTTCTTCCTCAAATTCTGGCAGAGTGTTTTCTATTGGTTGATCAGCAGAGTCATCCTCTATATCGAGACAACCCTCTTTCGACTCACTAGTAACAACCATGCAAAATTCAGAATCATCGACTGATCCAACTGTACCAAATTCGAGACCTTCTTTTGAATTGGGAGTTCGTCTTTTAGTATTCCACAATTCTTCAAAAAGTTGAAATTTATCTTTTGGCATTTGTTTTGGTAAATGTCCCTGTTGAATTAACTTTTGAACAGCAAGGCAAGAAGTAACCAAAAGGCATTCATTTCGGTAAGTGTCCCTGTTGAATTAACTTTTGAACACAAGGCGAGAAGTAACCAAAAGGTCATTCCATTAATTCATTAGAATCAACATCCAAATTTACAGATTTTTCATGCTTAGTAGAGGTAGAAGCACGGTAAAATTTGATTGGCTCTGAACCAACACTACGTACTTTTTTGACCTGTAAACTCTCGACCTTTTGCGGAAGATTGGAGTAAGGGTCATAGTATTCACATAGTGGTTTATCCGATCATACATTGTTTCATGTTCATTCCTCTCTGTATCTTCTAGGGATATCTCGTATTGAGGCTTCTTCTGCTTTGTCATCATTAGCTCATCTTCAAAACTGTCTTCATCACCAATGTTGATAGTTGGCCTAGTCCATTCAATAATTAAATTGATCTTTCCTCGTCCGCGTCCCCGACCTCGACCTCGGGTACGTGAACTGGAAGAACCTCCACCAACTCGTTGTAAGGGGTGATAGAAGGTTTTTGAAGCAGAGTTGTATGGCCTCCTTTTTTTTATCCTTCTGAATCTTTACCTTTAATTGTAAGAAAGTCACGCGAGAAGACAGTCTTCTTTGGAGGTGCGTAGTAGGCAGCATCTTCATGGATACCAACTTCATGTACTGAAAATGGTTATAGGTCTCCCTTGATGCAATTCTCTTGACCATCTTTGCGGTATTTGATGCACTGGTGTAGAGATGATGGAACCATATTGTGCTCATGAATCCATGGTCGACCCAATAGAGCGTTAAAAGATGTCTCGGCGTCGATGATATGAAATTTAACGGTTGTTACGAGTTCTCCGACCTTCATAAGTAATGAAATTGATCCAAGGGCTCTTTCTCCCTTTTGGTTGAATCTTCTTAACATCATCTTATCGGGGATGAGCTTTTGAATGTCAAAGTCCAAATATGCTAACATCCATAGACTCATCAAGTTAAGAGATGCTCCACGATCCACTAAAACTCTGGATAACACAAATCTGTCAATGTTGACGGAGATGTAAAGCGGACGGTTGTGGTCGGTGGTACCGAGCAGCAAGTCTTCATCTGTGAAGGTTACCCCTGACTGTTCTCCCAATGATCAAACTTCATCTAAGGATGTGCTAGCCAACTAAGCTAAGCAAATTTTTGGATCCAGCAAAGCTGTAACCAAAGATTCTCTCATCTTCTTTGATAGGATCATAGCGTCGTAGATGCTTAGTTGGGCAGGAAACTTCCTAAGATGAGCTAGAATGTTGCAGTGTACTTTGTACTATCCTTCGATTTTATCTTGATTATGTGGTTCTTGCACTGGCGGAGGTGGGGGTACCTCTTCTCGGGTCATTATCTGTTTTCCTTTGTTTGTTGGAGCTGTTCTTTGTGGTAATACCTTTCTGCTCCTTAAGTTGACTTCTGTGATTTCTTCTTCTTGAGATATCATTGTTGAATCTTTCGGTCTCTTTTACTCCTCGCCGGAAAGATCTAAGATGACAGCAAATGGTGCACCATGACGCTCGAGAGTTGGCTCTTCGTTATCGGTGCTGTCGTAAGCGGTATCAATGAGTTATTCTTTTGTCATGACAACGAGTTCATCGGACTCAAGTACGATTTGAGGATCATTTTGGGGATCGAGATCGCAACTAGCTTGGTCATAATCAGTCACATTATTACCTGAAATAGTCAAAACGTAGCCAAAATCACAATCATTATATTCAGAAGACCCCGGAGGGACAAAAAGATAATCATACAAAGTCAATGGTTCGAGGATTTTCTTCCCCAAATCCGAGACAACCAGCCTAGTAGAGGCAGCTCCTATCCTACCCCCCGTGTTATCAATCTTGGCAGTGACGCTTTTCTTTTTCTTGTTCTTTGTCCTTGATGATGACGGAACTCCTAGCAAAATCTTCATCTCGGGCTTAGTATGCTGCAGTCTATGAACGAAGGCTTGTTTTGATGCAGACTGTAGCTTGTTCAGTATCTTCTTGGATGATCTGCTCCATAACTCATTCCACCCTTCTTCAGTATTTGTAGAATCTTATTTCGATGAATCCTGTATCTGATTGAGGACCTTCTTGAGTTCATCCCAAGTTGTACTCCATCCTCGTTCTGACATATGGATCAATTGGGGAGATCGACTCAGCTGAAACCATGTTTATGGAACCATTTTCAGGTTCTCTCAAATACTCCTTCAGGATTGTTATATTCTCTTCCTTGAGGTTCTTCTCGAGCCAGTCTTTAAAGACGAAACACTTAACTATGGTATGTCCAAGTAACCGGTGATACGGGCAATAATTTAATTCATTCTTCTTATCCACCTCTTCGGGTTTCTTTGGATAAGGCATATTGAATTCTGGTTTCTTCATCAAGTTTTTGAATATTTTAGGTACAGCTTCATCTTTGAAGGAATAAACAACTTTCTGTTGCTCTAATAGGGATACTCTTTTACCCGCTGTTTGAGGTGATCCTTCCTGAGACGGCCGTTGGTTGGATTGACTGCTCTGTTTCTGAGAGTACTGTGATGAAGACTGACGATGATCTTCTGCATATATCTTTATCGGCTGCTTTCCTATGTCAACAGTTGTGACTACCCCTGATTTCTTTTCAAACACTCTAGTCACCTTAGCCTTTTCATGTGGCTCCATGTGCTTCATTGCTTCTTGAAGACTACTGGCTTTACTTTCTCGAAGGATTTGATGGTGAGTCCCTTAAGCATGAAAGCTACTGGCCCATGAATGCTTTTCAGGAGAATTTCAACCGCTTGATGTTCCTGTAGCTGAGGTTCACATTTCATGCTATGGTTTCTCCACCTCCAAATATAGCTTAATGTTCCTGGAGCTGAGGTCACATTTCATGCTAAAAATTCTCCACCTCAAAATATAGTCTGCCAAGGTTTCACTAGGCTTCTGCTTCTCCATCATGAACTCTCCAATAGACACATGATGCTGCGCCAACAAATCTTTTCACAAATAATTGTTCCAACTCAGAAAATGTTTTAATCGACCCGTTGGGCAAGTCAGCGTACCAGTCGAAAGCAATCCTTGACAAGCTGCTGACGAACTGCTGATAAAATAGAGCTTCGCTATTCCTTGTGTTGCCACAATTGACTCAAAAATGTGTTATGTGCTGTTAGGGATTTCTAGTCCCATCGAATATCTTGAAGTTTGGGCTCACAAAACCCTTAGGGAAAGGGGCGACATTGAACTCCTCTGGTTAAGGTCTACCCTTTAAACTAGATGCACCACTCTTGGACTGGGCTAAGGCCTCCCGCACTTGTTCAACCATTTGCTTGAACTTTTTTTTCTGGCATGGCACCTCATGGAGAATCCTTCTTTGGTTGTTCTTCTTTGTCTGTCAAAGTAGCCTCCCTCCTTTCATCTGTGATGTGTATGATTTCTGGCTGATTAATCTCTATAGAAGCCAATCTTGGTGCTTGTGATTGCCCCTGAATGGTGGCCATGGCAGTCATAGCTGTAGTCATCTATTCAATTCTTTTCTCTAGTAGAACAACTTGCTCGTCCCTTAAGAGGATAACCCTATGTAGCTCATCTACGACGTTCTCTTCAGTGTGAGGTTGAGCCTCGCACGCAGATGTGGTAGCTCTGGTTTCGATCACAACGTTCTCTTCCGTGTAAGGTTGAGCCTCGCGCGCAGATGTGGTAGCTCTGGTTTCGATCACATGGACATCCATGAAATCTTTCTCCAAGTAACACTATAATCAAAATCTTCATTGTCACTATTGACGGAAACTCCATGCTCTCGAGCTAACTCAGAAACTCATTGTCACTATCGACGGAAATTCCGTGTTCTCGATCTAACTCAAAAACTTGATCCTTAGTTTCTGGACTTTTTCCTCAATTATTGATTCCTTGATTGCTTTAAGATCTGGAGGACCTTGATGGAAATCTCAACTTGTTCTTCCATGTCGCTGAATATTATCCCGACGATGTCAGATATCTCAAGCACTGGTTTTACTTCCTGTCTTGCAGGCTCACTGAACTGTATTGGTGCAGCAACCTTGGGTACCCATACCCTCTTCTTCTTTGACGATGATGTCCCAGGACGGAAAGTCTTAGTAGAAACATCGGTATGTCTAGCGAAGGTATGCTCCCCATGGTGTAGACCGGCTACAATGTTAGGTAATTATCTTGTCTTTCTTTCCGTGATCACAAGAATGACTGGTAAACTTCTCAAACCCAATCTTGACTTAATCGACTGGCGACCTGTGGTCCTGGTGGTGGTATGGTCGGTGGTGACTATAACAGTATCGACTCGGTTTCCCAAACTGAGCTAGACGGGAACACGGGTAGGTGACTTTATAGTCTACCTATGAGATTTTCTAGCGGACTTAATATCCTTCAAAATTTCATTTTTCATATGAGGGGAAATTGTATGTCCCACTCATTTAAGTAATTCACTAACCAAACACCCTTATTTAGTAGCAAGCCTTCTGAAGACTGCATTAACTCGGGTGATGGTGATGAATTTCTTCCCCTCCTCACCATGTCCATGAAGTGATGGTAATGCGATAACAATCTTCCGGATACTCTCATATCCATCAATATCTGTCAGAGGATGGAATCTACTCCCTCGTAGGAGTGGATAAACTTCTGGTATACTTCTTCAACTTGATGAGGCTCCCCCTCAATGGTTTTGTTTTCAGGAGTCTGGGCTTTGATGGCCCTCTGAACTCTTCTATTGCAGTTCCTCCTTTGAGTTCAGGTCAGTGGTACAGTCCTTGAGCTTGACCCGATCTCAAACACGGGTGGCGGAACATTTAATCCTTTAGTCGAATCTTCAACGACCATCACTTCTTTTCCCTTAGCAGTAGCAGGGATGACAATAGCTTTAGACTTCTTGCAGGCAGGGAAGTTCTGAAGGCAGTTCAAACTGAATTATGTAGACGACTCTTGTACTTCCGGAGCAGCGATCTTCATTACCACGAATGGGGCTTTCCCGAGGATAACCTTGAGGTTTTCAAATCAAGCTTTGAATTTAATGGTGGGAGCGATGTTACGGGCACTGCAGTCCATTAGCAGATTGCAGGAAAAGGTCAGCGTTGGGTAGGCCATCGCAACAGGCTTTACAACAGAAAGTTTTAGGGTTAGCTATATGGCCAAAAAACCTCAAAATCTTTAATGCAAGAAATAAAAATAGAGGTTAATCAGTAGACAGAACGGGTCTTAATTTACAGGTAATTTTAACATCTCTATTTAAAAAGGTGTAAAATTTAATTAATATAAAAAAATTTCAAAGTGCGCGCAGCACAACACGATTTGGTTTAATTTTCAAAGTAGCAAACCAAATTTAGAAGGGAGATGTGAAAAATTTTAGGACCCAGTGCGGGACCCAATTAGTGGCAGAAAATTCCCAGGTGGAATTAGTCGACCGACACACCTATTGGGCCACATGAAAATTTAAAGAGTCCTTAATGGCCTTCTGAACCCCTCTGTTCAAAGATTGTTGAACAGCTAGTCCTGAAGTCCAAGGAGTTAGCTGTACTTTTCCAAGATAGAAATGGGCAAAGTGTGCCAACAGAAGAAAGGTAATTTGGTCCAAGAGGGACACTGACATATTACCGATGTGTGAAGATAATATTTCTTGATTTGTATGGAGAGAAAAGCCCCGTAAGAAGTCGTCGGTAGCTGGAATTGAAATATCGTCGCCCGCTTCAGAAGGATTTTAGGGATGAAAGTACAAGAATGAAACACCTAAACACCAAGTACAATAAATTTTATCTTGGTTGATTTTAGTTTTGATTTTGGTTATGGTTATGTGGCTATCGTAATAGTTTTAATTTTCATGTAGGGTGTCGTCGTTGTTTAGCATGCAAAATTACAAGTATAAAAGTACAGTATGAAAGTATAAGAAAGACAATGCTAAAAACTGTAAAAGTGTACCTGGCGTGTCCTGTCGTTCCACCACATGCAACTTAAAATGCATGTTAAGGCAGTTTATGAAGAGCAGGAAAGGGTAAAATTTTGGTAATTTTCCTAACCCTATGTCATATCTTTGCGGGACCTTAGAAGTTTAATTAAGGATGATTTCATTGATCAAACTATATTAAGTTTAATAGGCCTCTGAGGTATTCAACAAGTTAGGAGGGGAAGCAGGTGCATGCCTCTCCCTCACCAACTGGTGAAAAGCCTCGAGTCCATTTAAACTTATTATATTGCTTAATGGTTCATCCTGTAAATACCCTTATTACTCAGTGAGCACTGATGTCTCAATTATCCCTAAGATCACTTCTTAAGATGCCCGGGGGATTCCCTTGTTTATCCTTAGTGAAATTATAGCAGCAACTACATTGGATGGTTATCCTGCTTATTCCTCTCATCCACTTTCGTGGCTCAGAATAAGTTCTTTCCATTAGCAGGCTACCCCGACCACTGTCTCTTAGATCAAATATGCAATCTAGAATTTTCTTTTCTTCACTTTTAGAAAAGACTTCTGTGTACAACTCCAGGCCTTCCAAAATATTGACTATAATTCCTCAGATTTCTACGTATAATTTGAATTCTCTCCTCTTAACTTTATTTATTCCTTCAAATTTTGCTATGGGGATTCTTTGAGATCGTTGAGGTGGCTCCCTCATCTCCTCATCTATAGGATACCACGTCTGACTTGGCTCTACAGACAATGGAATGTAAGACTCGGTATCCGGGTAAATTGTCTCTTGGCATCTTGTGTTGGCAGCTATGAATTCTTCAAATGAGCTTTAGTGGTCTAAGTGTAGAATGATATATGTCGGACACTCCATGAATGTCCCTCCTATTGATGACTGAATAGGAACTTTAACGTTGCACATTGGGCAACTC
Source organism: Phalaenopsis hybrid cultivar (assembly GCA_002079205.1). Classification (NCBI taxonomy): domain Eukaryota; kingdom Viridiplantae; phylum Streptophyta; class Magnoliopsida; order Asparagales; family Orchidaceae; genus Phalaenopsis; species Phalaenopsis hybrid cultivar. The sequence goes on from JXCR01129622.1 coordinate 60,664, forward strand.
TTGTAAAATTCATCAGGTACTTCAGATTGTACTTGCTCGTAGGAAAGTCAGGCTCATCATTCGTAGCAGACGAACTGGCGGAAGTGGGGTAAGTAAATTTTCCTCCTATTTTATACTTCTTTTATCTTCATGTAGAAAACCTTTGTTTCTACGATGATTGGTGTTTCAGAGCCGAGTTCTTTTTAATGGGGCATCCGGCAGTCTCCCATCGTCATTGCTGACTAAGTTTCCAGTTGGTGTCGTTATTATGGATGGCAAACAACTAGTTCCCTCGAGTGGATTTTGTTGTGTTAATATTTTCTTCCTCTTCGGAGAGGAGTCTTCTTTTGTACCAATCCTCAGAAGCAACGGTATCCCTTCCTTTTCTTAACGACTAACTATGTTCATCAAGGGACCCTCATAGTTAACATTGACCTTACCAAAGTCCAGTTCAAAGTCTATGATGCCGCCCCGATGTGCCCTTTCATAGTTGACTGGTAAACATAAAAAAATGACTACTTTTTCATGTATATTTTATGCTTAATTTTAATGATTTTTAATGATATTACACTTTAAAGGAAGGTATTTTGTAAATTTTTGGTTTCAGGGACAAGAAATAGAGTTTTGGAGAAAAGGAAGCAAAAATAGTGCAATTTGGAGCAAAACGAGCGAGAAAGAAAATTATGTTCTGGCACATTTCGATATGTCTTTCTATGCTTAATCTCATTTACACTTCTTACACATTCTTTTAATGAAATTACACTTTAGAGAAAGGCTATTTTCATGCTTATTTTGTAGGTCTATCTGTTAGGAATGAAACACAACTAAAATAGGGCAAAATAGAGCTAAAATGGAGCCAAATGGAGTGAAACAGTGGAGCTGTTGTAGACTAGTGCCAAAGGCGCCAAGACTGGCGCCGATGACGCCTAAGTCCAGAGAAGCGATGAAAAGTGGCGCGAATGACGCCTGGAATGGTTATGGACATTTTTTTGGCAAATTTTGATGTTCTAGAAGGCTCCCAAGTGATTCAAACACCCCATGAAGTGATTCAATGCATCTAGACTGTTGGAGAAGGCTTTTGAATGAAGAAATATATCTTTTGGATGAATAGATTTGTCTCTTGGGAAAAAGTAGGGAATTTGTGTCTCTTTAAAAAAGAGGGCTTGGCGCCTCTCATTCTTGTGCGTGTGTGGAGGTTTGTGTTTGTGTGTGTGTGTGTGTGTGTGTGCATGAGTGTACTTGAGTGTGTTGTAGAGTTAATTCTTGTGTGTAGAGAGAATTTTCTAGAAGAATTGTAAGAGGAGAAGGAAGGTGAGATGTTTCCTCTTCATTACACTTCTAAGAGAGAATTTAGTGTTGATTATAATAAGAGAAAGTGCTACGAGGGAACTTCAGAGGATTTGCTTGAGGAAGAGTCTAAGATAAGTTGTTTTCTTTCATTTCTTGATTTTGTAAACTTGTTTTTATATATATAATCTATGTTTTGTCGTATCTTACTCATGAGTTCTGACTATACTTCTTTTCTTTCTCCCTACTCTAAGATATATTGAAATGAAGAGATAATTTGGATGTGTCATTTTAAAATATACACTAAATTATGATGATTGTTTCACTTTGTTCTTAATTTACTTTCTGATCTGGCCAATTGAAATGTTAAAATCTATTGTGCAACATATGATCCAGAAAATGAAGTATGAGTTCTACAACAGAGTGAGAATCACATTTAATTTCATGGAAGAGTGTTTGATTCATAGAATTAGGTGCAAATAAATAGATAAATATACATTGTTGGGCGTAGAATTAGATATTTTAGGGTGACAAACTAAAATCCTCAGATTGGTCTTAGTGTTTAAGAACTAAAGCGAGCGTTAGCCTTCAGGGGAAGGGAAGTGGGAGCTCTGGAATGAGAGCCAATATCCTCTGAGCCTAACCGCAGATTTAGGGACTAAACTTGAGATTAGTCAATGATTCTCTATAACACTAAATCAGGGTAGAAAATTAAAATTGTTCCTATTTGGCACAATACAAATTCAACCCTCAATCATTAACCAAAATTTCATTGTAGTGGGAAGGATACTTCTTAAATTTGAAATCTTCATCACAAAACTTTATTTAGTCTTAGTAAATTTAACATTAAAGTTTAGAAATTAATTTAGTGAACTTAGTTTCATTAGCGTACATTAAAACCACTTTAATCAACCTTCCAAACTAATTGCTTATAGTAGTATACTAGAATTAGCCTAAGGGATTTCTTACCTCGCTTCCTCGTGGGATTGATACTGAGATTTTTAAAGAAAGCCCTATATTACTAGAAGCGATACGTGCACTAGCATAGAATCACTTGTGTGTGAACTATTTTATATATTTTAAAAATATTTTGATTTTCTACATTAACTACTTAATATAAATTTGGCCAAGCTTTTTGTCATATTTTTTAAAAGCTAAATTACTGCGTATTTTGGGACGGTTCAAGTACTTGACATCGTTATCGTGGATTCAAATTTACATAAAAAAACAAAGAAAAATAACACACACTAGGGGAACACCAAGTTTTTTATGTCATTACCGGGGAAGCTTATGTAAGACCATTAGGAGATTTTTAGTTAAACTTGTAAGATTTACATTTAAAATTTATAGTATTATTATATAATGCTTAATTATTGAGTGTTTATTTTAAAGAAAATCCAAAATACCAAAAATATTTTTGATATCTATCCTATTAGTTTAGTCTTTAGATTTGTACGTGTAGTTCAGGAGTTGCAGACCTTGAATTTTACAAGTCAAATTTAGAGATAACTTTTGGGAGTGATTTGAGAAAACTCCATAAATATAATGTTGAAATGGCAGATCGACGATATAATGAATATTGAGATTTAGATTATAATTCTTGTAGCTTTGAAAGAGTAAACCCCAATAGAGTGGCGAATTTTCAAAAAGATACACTTATAATTTTTATTTCTCAGAATGTTGATATTGAGAGAAAGTTGGATCAATACATAGAAAGATATGGCCATGAGATACATAACTCTTATTCCGATTATTACAATCCAGGTTGGGAAAATCATTTGAAATTTAACAGGAATAATAATTTTGGAGGAGAAAACCAATTTTAGGAATATAATCAATTTAGTCAGACATATAATTGAAATAATCATTGCTATTATAATAATGAACTTTCTTTTTCTCATAATTTTAATTTCGACCCAGAGAATGAAGAGAAGGATTTATTAGAAGAGGTAGCTATTCAAATGGAGAGTGAGCTGGAGTATCAAAGGACCATAATAAGGAATATGGAAAACAAATTGGGGAAGATTAGTAACTCAATTAATAATCTTCCTCAATTTAACTCCAAACCACAGGGTGAGACGAAGGAATTAATGTTAGAAGAGGTTGTGAATCAAATGAAGAGTGAGCTGGAAAATCAAGAGGTCGCAATAAGGAATATATAAAGCAAACTGGGGTAGATTTTTAATACAATTAACAGTTACCCCCCAGAGATTTTACCTAGTGACCCTGAGATAAACCTAAAGAGATGAATGATGAGCAATATAAACTTATCAAACTAATATTTAGAAGAGAATTTGAGGATTTGTTTCAAAATAACTTTGAGTTAAGAAATGAGGATAAAGAGATTGAAAGGCAAATGGAAAAATGCCCTGTGGAATTAGAAAAACTTTTTTTCCTAAACTAAGATAAATATAGAAACACTACATCTACCATTTACTCAGTACCAAAGGAAAGAATTGAAAGACAACACTAAACAAAAGAGCCAAGAAGAATTTGATCTAGAATCTGAATTATTTAGAGGTAATTCGAACAAAAATTTGGGAGATCATGAAGTATCTTATAAACATCCATTTTCTATAAAATTTAAAGATGATATTAATATGAAAATTGATAAATCACCAGAAGAATATTGGATCTAGAAAAAAATATGAGAAACAAGGATATGAATCAATCTGTAATGGAAGAGCTGAAAGAAAATTTTAAATTTGAGGACTTTTTAGGAATTCCTGGATCTGGAAAAGATTGGGTGATTGATCATGGATTACATAAATGGAGTTTTGATCTAGGTGGAATCATTTGTCGGGCTAACAACATTAAATAAAGCACTTTATGGGAGGCAACCCATATTTATTAGTGTGGTTTGATTTAGTGTGCTTGAGAGTTATGATTGTTAGTATTGAAATGTGTTTGTTTTAGTGTGGATTGAATAGTTTGATTGATGATTGGTAGATGTTTGAATTGTTAGGGGTTTGATTTGCTTTTTGTGTGTCATGAGGGAAGTGCTTTCTTAACTTCTTATTGTGGTTAGACTTGTATGTTCGCTTGTAGTAGTTGGATTGGCGAGTCCACTACAACTCGGGTCTTACATGGACTTGAGTTTTACAAGAGACATCATGAATTTTAACAGTGACAGTTACATCTCAACTTTATTAATTCCTTCCTTTGACCTTATTTTCAATTGATAGGAGTAGCTAGCCTATTTGATGAGCAACATGTGGATGATATTACACTATCCTTATAACTACTAGAGGTGCTTAATTATGGGATATAGTATTGTTTAACATTCTTAAAGGCCTGCTGACATTTCTTTTCTCAAATGAATTTGGCGTCCTTTTTAATTAATCCCAAGAAGGGCTTACACCTACCTGAGAGATTAGAAATAAAGTACCTCAGATATGCAAATTTTCCTTGGAAGGAACGTAGTTCTTTCAAATTTTTTGGAGGAAGCATTTCCAAGATAGCTTTAATCTTATCCGGGTTGATCTCGATTCCCCGATGATGAACATCAAATCCTAGAAATTTCTTTGAGGTGACCCTAAAGGCGCACCATAAGGGATTCAACTTAAGATTATATTTTTGTAATCATTCAAACACAATCCTCAAATTGTACAAATGGTCTATTTTCAATTTTCTCTTGATGATCAAATCATCCACGTAGCATTCCACTTGGTTGTGAATGAGGTCGTCAAAAATCTACGTCATAGCTCGTTGCTATGTTGCTATGGCATTCTTTAACCCAAACGACACTATTGTGTAGCAAAAGATCTCAATCAATGTAATGAATGTTGGAAGTGCTGCATCTTCTGGAGCCATCTTGACTTGATTGCATCCGACGATCCATCCATAAAATAGAAGATTTCTTGAGTCAAAGTGATGTCCACCATTATTTCTGGTATCGACAAATGAAATTCAACTTTTGGACATACTTTGTTTAAATCCCTCAAGTCAACACATACATGGATTTGTTCTTTTTTCTTCTTAACTGGCACAATCTTGGATAACCATGTGGGATATTGCTCTTCTCTTACAAAATTAGCGTCTATTAACTTCTTCACCTCAACAATGACTTGCTACTTTATTTCGAGGATCATTCTTCTGGGAGCTTGCCTCACTGGGGTTATATCTTTGTCCACCCAGAGTTTATGGACTGCAACTTCTGTTGATAGTCCTAGCATTTCATCATAGCTCCAGGTGAAGCAATCTTTGAATTCTGACAGTAACTTCATCAATTCGAAAGATTCTTGGTTACTGAGTAGAGAACTTATAAATGTTGGTATGGGCTGCTCTTCGAATTCATTAACAGTTGATTTAATTTCTTTTTCAACTTATAGCAGGGCATCTTCTACCAGCTGATCGGTTAAATCATCCTCCACATTGAGGCAACCCTCTTTCGACTCACTAGTAACAACCAAGTAAAATTCTGAATCATCGATTGATCCCACTATACCCAATCCTAGACCTTCTTTCAAACTAAGAGTTTGACTTTTAACATTCCATAATTTTTCAAATTAGGAGTCATCTTTTAGTATTTATTTTAGCAAATATTCCTGTTGAATCAAATTTTGTATACAAGGAGAAAAGTCACCAAAAGGTAATTTAATTAGGATTCTCATCCAAATTTACATGATTTTCAAGATTAGCAGAAGTAGAAGCATGATAAAACTTGATCAGCTTTAAACTATCTCTACAGACTTCCTTGACCCATAAACTCTCGACCTTTTGAGAGAGAATCAGAGTCAGGGTCATGGCGTTCACATAGTGCTTGATATGATCAAACATTGTCTCGTATTCGCTTTTCTCTACGTCTTCAAAGGGTATCTTATATTGTGGTTTCTTCTGTTTTATCATCATCATTTCTTCCTAGGAGTTTTCTTCATCAGAGCTTTCTTCCAAGTCGCTGTTGATGGTCGGTCTAGTCCGTTCAACAATCGTGTTGGTTCTTCCTCGTCCACCTCCCCGACCTCAACTCAGGTGTATGGGCTAAGAGAACCCCCACCTACCAGTTGCAAAAGAGTGGTGGAAGATTGCTGAAGCAGAGTTGAATGGCTTTACCCTCGTTATCCTTTTGAATCTTCACTTTTATTTGTCACCACCTTACGAGACAAGACAATTTTCTTCAAGGGCGCGTAGTAAGTGGCATCTTCGTGAATGTAAACTTCATAAACTGAAAATGGTTCTAAATCTCCCTTGATGTAATGGTTTTATCCTTCTTTGTAATACTTGATGTATTAGAGTAGAGATGACAAAAACATGTTGTGTTCGTGAATCCATGGTGAACCCAATAGAGCATTAAAAGAGGTCTCAATGTCGATGATATAGAACTTGACAGTTGTTACTAATTCTCCAGCTTTTATAAGTAATGTAATGGATCCAAGGGCTCTCTTTTCCTTTTGGTTGAATTCTCTTAGCACAATTTTATCGGCCATAAGCTCCTGAGCCTTAATTTCCAAATAGGTCAATGTTCGTAGGCTCTTCAAGTTGAGTGATGCTCCAAGATCTACTAAAACTCTAGACAATATGAATCTATCAATGTTAACGGAGATATAGAGCGGTCGGTTGTGGTCAGTGGTACCGAGCAACAAGTCTCCATCTGTAAAGGTTACCCCAAACTGTTCTTTTAATGAGCAAACTTCATCTAAGAATGTGCTGGCCAACTGAGCTAAGCAAATATCCAGATCAAGCAAAGCTGTAGTTAGACATTCTCTCATCTTCTGTGACAGGATTAGAACATCATAAATGCTTAGTTTGGTTGGCATCCTCTTAAGATGAGATACGTTATAATCCACATTATAGAACCCTCTAACCGTTACTTGTTTCTGTTTTTCTTCCATTGGCGGAGGTGGAGGCAGCTCTCTTGAGTTACTATTTGATTTCCTTTAACTATCGAAGCTATTCTCGGGGGTAATATCTTTCTATTCCTTAATTTCACTTCTGTGGTTTCCTCTTCTCGAGATGATGTAAACAAAACTTCTGGTGCTTCTTCTTCATTGGAAAAATCTAAGTTAAAAGCAAGTGGTGCACTCTGGCACTCGAGGATTAGTTCCTCACTTATGGCGCTATCGTAATTGGTATTTTCGATGACTTCTTCAGTCTTACGAATGGCTTCATCAAACTTAAGTACGATTTGAGGATTTGTTTGGGAATTGAGATTGAAGTTAGATTAAGCAAAATCAGTTACGTTATCACTAGAAATAGTTAAAACATAGCCGAAATCATAATCATTATATTCATAAGACCATCGAGGGGTAAAAAGATAATTATACATGGTTAGGGGTTCAAGGATTTTTTTCCCCAAATCTGAGACAACCAATCTAACAAAGGCAACCCTTATCTGACGCCTTGTTCTATCATTCTTCACAATGTCGTTATATTCTTTGTCTTAATGTGGCAATTTCTTTGGTGAAATCTCCATCTTGGGCTGAACAGGTTGTGGACTCTGGATGACGACATGCGCTTAAGCGGTCTGAATCTGATTTAGTCTTTTCTTGGATGACTTGTTCCAAACTGTACTCCATCCATCTTTTTCTACATATCAATCTATGAGAACAAATGGCTCGACTGAAATCATATTCACGAAACCTTTTTCATGTTCTTTTAAATATTCTTTCGGGATTGTTATGTTCCATTCTTTAAGGTTCTTCTCGAGCCAATACTTAAAGACAAAATAATCCTCTATAGTGTCCAAGCATCCTGTGACACGGGCAATAATTAGGTTGATACCTTTTGTCAACCTCTTCAGGTTTCTTTGGATATGGTAATCTGAACTCGGGCTTCTTCAATAAACTTCTGAACATTATGGGTACCGCTTCAGCTTTGAAGGAATATACCATTTTCTTGCATTGTGATCCTCTCTGATGCGGTTGATGCCTGTTGTTGAGCAAGTTGTGATGACGACTCAGAATCCTGATGAGAAATTTTTGCTTTTATCTTCATTGGTTTTTTTCCTTTATCAACTATTGTCATAGTCCCAGACTTCTTCTCGAATATTCAGACTATTTTGATATTCCTTGATTTCTCTTGAGAATCCATATGCTTAACTTCCTCTTGTAGATTGTTTGCTTTGCTGAGTAGCTTCTCGAAGGACTTGATGGTGAGTCCCATAAGCATGAAAGCTACTGGCCCATGGATGCTTTTGCATAGGATCTCAATCGTATGATTTTCCTGTAATTGAGGTTTGCTTCTCTACGACGAGAACTCCAATCAAAACATGATGTTGCGCTCTAGCAAATCTCTTCACGAATAACTGTTCTAATTCGACAAATGTCTTAACTGATCTATTGGGTAATTTGGCATACCAATCAAATATGATTCCCGACAAACTGTTGACAAACTAGTGGAAAAGCAAAGCCTCGTTACCTCTGGTGTTACCACAACTAGTATGGAAATGTGTTCAATGCTGCCTGAATTTCTAGTCTCGTCAAGTATCTTAAAATTTGGTGACAAAAAATCCTTAGAATAGGGTACGACACCGAACTCCTCCGGATAGGGTCTACCCTTCAAAATCAATGCACCACCCATAGATTGGGCCAAGGCCTCCCAAACTTGTTTGACCATCTGTTTAAATTCTTTTTCTGGCATAGCACTCAATGGAGAATTCTTCTTTTGTTGATCATCTCTATTTGCAGAGGCAACTTCCCTCCTTTCATCAGTGATATGTATAATCTCCATATGATTAACTTTTAGAGAGGCTAACTGTTGGGGTTGAGACTGTCCATGAACTAGTACCATGACGGCTATGGTAATGGCCATCTCTTCCATTCTTTTCTCCATTTATTTGATTTGCTCATCTCTCAGGAAGACAGCCTACGCAGATCATCAATGGTGTTCTCTTATATGAGAGGTTGAGTGTTGCGCGCAGATGCAACGACTCTAGTTTCAATGACATGAATGTCCATAGTCTTCCTTATTTTAATCATTAAAGTCAAAATATTCGTCATCATCATCATCAACGGAAACTCAATGTTCTCAAGCTAACTCAAAACCTCGAGGCTTCTCAACCTTTTCTTCAATTATTGATTCTTGTATCATCTTAAGATCTTAGGGACTCTGCTAAACATCCTCCATTGGCTTATCCAACATGGTAGCAATAGCTGCGATGATGTTAGATACTTTGGACCCTTGATTCATTCCACGATCCTGCCCTATAGGCTCACTGAACCATATTGGTACAATAACCTTAGGTACCAATACCCTTTTTTTCAACGGAGATGACTTTAGATGAGGTGTCTTTGTAGAGGCATCAGCACATTGGAGAGAGGCAAGCTCCCTATTGTGTGAACCAGATATGGTATCGGGTAACCTCTTCATCTTTTTCTTCATAACTTTAGAGACGTCCCTATGACTGTTAATTAATAGAATTCTTGGAACCAGACGTGACTTAACCGGTTGACGGCCTGCGGGTTTTGAAGAAGCATCGGTAGAGTTGGTGACGATGACGGTAGTATCAATTCTATTTCCTAGTCAAAACCTAATGGGAATGGGAGCAGATAAAGTTTCAGTTGATCTTTGAGCACGTCTGGCAAATTTGACATCTCTTAAAATTTCTTTCTTCATTTGAGGCGATACTGCACATCCCACTCGTTTAAGTAATTCATCGACTGAGCAACCCTCTTTTGTAGCTAATCTCTGGAACACTGTACTGACTCGGGTGATAGGAGTGGGTTCTCTCTCTCCCCACCATGTCCACGAGGTATAGGTAAATTAGCAGCAATTTTCTGGATACTTTCGTACCCATCGGTGTCCATTAAAGGATGGAACCTACTTCCTCGCAAAAACGGATTGGTTTTTGACAATTCCAATTCTTCCTGGTGAGGAATTTCAGCGATAGACATTTCTTCATAAATATGGGCTTTAACAGCCCTCCATACCTTTCGACTGTGGTTTCTCCTTTGAGATAGGATTAATAGCGCAGTCTTTAAACTCGATCAAATTTCAAACACTGATGGCGGCATGGTGAATCCATCGGTTGTATCTTCAACAATCTTGACCTCTTTTCCCTTAGTTGAAGTGGGAATAACAGGCTTAGCAGGTGCTAGGATAGTACTCCTTACCATCCTGTAATAAGGGAAATCCTTTAGACAGTTCAGGTTAGACTCTGCAGATGGCTCCTGAACTTCCAAAGCGGTAACTTTCATTATGACAAAAGAAGCCTTTCCGAGTACAACTTCAAGTTCATCGAATCCGACTGCAAACTTGACGATGAGGGCAATGTTGTGGGCATCACAGCTCATTGGCAGGTTGCACGAGAAAGTGAGCATAGGCAACACCATTGGAAAAACTTCAAAAAGAAATCTCTGGGGTTAGTTATTTGGCCAATACCTTGTAATTCTAGTGCGAGCACTAAAATTAATAGAGGTCAATCTGTAGACTGGGTAAGTCCTTATTTAATTTGTGAATATTTTAAAATTTAATAAAAATAGTTTGAAAGTAGAAAGATTTAAATAATAAAGGAAAAGTCAAGGGGCAAGCACAACATGACACAATTTGATTTAATTTGCAAAAAAGCAAATTAAGCTCTAAAGGGAAAGTGAATTTTAGGACCCAGTGCGGGACGGACTTCACAACACACAATGCCCAGGCGGAACTAGCCTGATAACACACCTATTAAGAATCTGACCCCACACAAAGATTAAAAGTTCTAATGAACTCCTAAACCTCTCTGTTCAAAGTTGGCTGAACAAACAGTCCTGATGTTTGAAAGAGTTGACCATACTTCCCCAAGAAATAAATGGGTGAAGCATGCCAACTGAAGAAAGGTAATCTATTTCATAAGGGACATGGAAACATTACCGACGTATGAAGACAATATTCCTTGATTTGAATGGAGAGAGGAACCATCCCCAGTAGAGTCGTCGGAAGCTGGTGGGCACTTAAAAGTTGAGAAGTTGCTCGTTGGAAGCTGTCGGTCGCTGCAATTGAAATATTGTCGCGTGCTTTGGAATGACATTTAATTCACACACACACACAGATATATATATATATATATATATATNATGAGTAAAAAAAATATTCTATTTGGAAAAGAAATCGATATAGTCAGCCCTAGTGAATTCAAGGGAGCTGTAGAGATTCTTCTTCCAGTTGGTTTAGTACTTGTCCTAAAGGGCAACAGTGCAGACGTTGCCAAGCACTGCATTCCAGGAGTGCGACATCGTAGGGTGTCGGTAACCTTCCACAAAATGGACGATAGTAAAAAACCGTATGGATTCCAGCAGGAACCCAGAATTGGAGGAGTTGTTTCCATAATAGCTATGAGAAGGTTGTACCTCTAAGTACATGCGAAGGGAACTCTTATCCTGGAGCATGACTTAGAAGGTATGCTTGATCAGGAGCTCAACATACCTGACACAGAGGAGCTACTTGCTTTCTTTTGACAACATGACTTATATCAGATGTATGCAGTCTACAGTGTATTCATATCATGAGATGACTCTTAATGAATTTCGACATGGATTACATGATGTACCTTTTGAGGCATTAGCCTATGTCTGATTTTTGGTATCCCTTTTTGGGGCATATTAATAGAAATTTCTCTCAAATTGTGTCTTTTTGTCAGTTGCCTTTTTGTGCGATGGATGAAAGCCGCAAACCATGTGATGGTTCAGAATTTTAATGAACAAAGAACGAAACAACAAATCTTCAATAATAAATAAAACATAAATGAAAAATAATCATAAATGAGTGAATAACAAAACAAATTTCTTTTAAAAATCAACCAATTAAAATTAAAACTTTAAAAACACATTTTTGAAAAATTAAATGTGATGAAAACAAAAAGAAAATGAAATAAACCTGCTGAGTGGATGCTTTCGTTTTTGGAATTTTCTACTCTTCGTGCGCGCAGTACAACCATCATTATCTACCTTAACTCTCTTCACATCCTCGTAGAATTTTGCATTCTACACAAAACCTCACAAAGCTCTACAAATCTTCTATAAAATCAGCCTTTCCACATGTACGCTTTTGCAAATTCAACACCATAAGCTTTGTAAACTTCAATTCTCATTTCCGAATCAGTCCTACACTTCTGATTCATTAGATTCGAGGTCGGTCCTTACATTCCGACACCATCTTTTGAGAATTGACCAACATTTCAATCCTCATTTCTGAATCAGTCCTACATTTCTGATTAATTTCATTTGAGGTCGGTCCTTACATTCTGACACCCTCTTTTGAGAATTAACCTACATTTTAATCCTCATTTTCGAATCAGTCCTACATTTCTGATTCATTACATTCGAGGTCGGCCCTTACATTCCGACACCCTGTTTTGAGAATTGACCTACATTTCAATTCTCATTTCTGAATCACTCCTACACTTCTGATTCATTACATTCGAGGTCGGTCCTTATATTCCGACACCCTCTTTTTAGAATTCACCTACATTTCAATCCTCATTTCCGAATCAGTCCTACATTTTTGATTCATTTCATTTAAGGTTGGTCCTTACATTCCGACGCCCTTTTTTGAGAATTGACCTACATTTCAATCCTCATTTCTGAATCAGTCCTACATTTCTGATTCATTACATTCGAGTTTGGTCCTTACATTCCGACACCCTCTTTTGAGAATCGACCAACATTTCAATTCTCATTCCCGAATCAGTGCTACACTTCTGATTCATTACATTTCAGGTCGGTCCTTACATTCTGACACCCTCTTTTGAGAATTGACCTACTTTTAATTCTCATTTCCGAATCAATCATACAATTCTCATTCATTACATTTGAGGTCAGTCCTTACATTCTGACACCCTCTTTTGAGAATTGACCTACATTTCAACCCGAATCAGTCCTACACTTCTGATTCATTTCATTCGAGGTCGTTCCTTACATTCCGACACCCTCTTTTGAGAATTGACCTACATTTCAATTCTCATTTCCGAATTAGTCCTACATTTCAGATTCATTACATTCGAGGTCAGTCCTTACATTCTAACACCCTCTTTTGAGAATTGACCTACATTTCAATTCTCATTCCCAAATCAGTCCTACACTATCGATTCATTACATTCGAGGTCGGTCCTTACATTTCGACACCCTCTTTTAAGAATTGACCTACATTTCAATTCTCATTTTTGAATCAGTCATACATTTATGATTCATTTTATTTCAGGTCAGTCCTTACATTCCGACACTTTCTTTTGAGAATTGACCTACATTTTAATTTTCATTTTTGAATCAGTCCTACATTTTTGATTCATTACACTCGATGTCGGTCCTTACACTCCGAATCTCTCTCTTTTTGAATTGATATATGAATTTCAATTCCCACCTTTGGAAATCTTTTACATTTTTGATTCATTACACTCGATGTCGGTCCTTTGGAAATCTCTCACTTACATTTTGACTACCATCCTTTGGAAATCTTTGAAATTTCATAACTCAAAGTCCACTCTCCAATCCCCAACGAGAGTCCCTACTTCTCAACTTGATTAAATACACACCTGCAAATTCCCCGGCAGAAACAAATCACACACACGACCCTACACATATTTTTGGGTCTATTGACTTAGAGGTTGTATTTGTTTTTTTTGTTCTCATTGGTCAATGCTAATAAGCGCGGTGTGCTTGCCCAGCACACCACACCTATTGGGGGTCCATTTATTGACCTCACTTTTGGTTGAGGTTTAGTTTTTCCCTTTTAGTAGCCTAAGGTCTAGCCATAGAATTTTCCTATTGACTATTCTTAAAAACCTAGACACGGAACCCTCACCATTATAAATTCTACCATCTTCTTTACTCAGCTTGAAGTTCCACATATTGGTCATAACCTCTATCATTTAGTAGGTGGGATCACTATGGGGGAAACTCAAGATGAGTCACCCTTAGGACTGTTGAANACTCCAATGTCCATCAATGTGATCTCAATTGATCCCAATTCCAATTCTACACTCAAATTAACTTTTGATATGACCAAAATAACCAAATCCAAGCTCAATTGGTCCATAATTTGAGCCCAATTTTGAGTTAGATTAAAGCCCCAATTTTGACCATATGACCTAATCTCACCAAATTGAACCCATAGCCTAGTCAATTGGTCTCAATTAATGTTGCAAAATCTTTATAAACATTCCTATACATAAAAATTAACCATAAATTGACCTTGGTGAAGCCTCATATCCTTTTAATTTTGGCCTAAATCCAAAATTCCCAAATTTAGCCCCAAATTGGCTAAGTCCCCAAATTTCATCTAACTTGATTGCCTTAACCTCCAAATTGGCACCCAATTCATGTTGAAAACTCTTCATAGGGTCCCCGTTTGCCTTAACCTCCAAATTGGCATCCAATTCATGTTGAAAACTCTTCATGAGGTCCCTATTGGATTGCTTTAACCTCCAAATTGGCATCCAATTCATGTTGAAAACTCTCAAATTTCACCCAATTGATTGCCTTAACCTCCAAATTGTCATCCAATTCATGTTCAAAACTCTTCATGAGGTCCCTATTGACCATTTAAAATAATCAATTTGGACTTAGCCCAAGGCTAACCCAAGCTAGACCCATACCTTGCCCAACATAACCAAAATAATTAAGGATAAAAAATCCTTCAAATTGACCCTTCAATTGAATTCAAAACCATTTCCATTCTTCACCAAAGTTGTTCCTTATGATCATATACACCAAGTGCAACAATTAATTGAGCCAATTGACATGGCTAACCTAGCCCAAACCAAAGTTTTGGTCATTTGCTCCCACTTGTACCCATGCACTAAATGTGACCTAACCACCCTAAAGTCACCAAATTAACTCCACCACAGCCATGGTTGGACTTAGTGACCAGTCCAAACACCATGAAATCACCTAAATCAAGCCATGGACCAAAGACCTTTGGATTTAGTGACCAGTCCAAACACCATGAAACCACATAAATCAAGCCATGGACCTAAGGTCCCCCAAATAAAGGATATTATTTCAGAAAATGCACATGCTTAAGATATCTTTGCCAAATCAAAGCACATTTGCATTAAATTGTTGTGATGGATTCCTNCCCACTAGGCTGGCCGGCCGGCCAGGAGGAGGTGGCTAGGAGCTCAGGGAACCCAGGGGAATGTATCACAGTAATTTAGTGCAATAATACCTAATGTTGGTAAGGATATCTTAAGCACATGCATTTTTGGAAATAATATCCCTTGATTTGGGGGACCTTTGGTCCAGATATCTTAAGCATGTGTATTTTTGGGAATAAGATCCCTTAATTTGGGGGACCTTTGGTCCAGTATCTTAAGCATGTGCATTTTTGGAAATAAAATCCCTTAATTTGGGGGACCTTTGGTCCATGTTTGATTTAGGCAGTTTCATGGTGTTTGGATTTGTCCCTAAGTCCAACTAATGGCTGTGGTGGAGTTAATTTGGTGACTTTAGGGTGGTTAGGTCACATTTAGTATATGACCAATGGCTGTGGTGGAGTTAGTTTGGTGGCTTTAAGGTGGTTAGGTCACATTTAGTGCATGGGTCAATGTAGGTTAAAGTAAACAAAGCTTAGGTTTGGGCTAGGTTAGCCATGTCAAATGACCCAAATAAATGTTGAATTTGTTGTAGATGATCATAAGGAACAACTTTGGTGAAGGATGGAGGTGGTTTTGAGCTCAATTGAAGGGTCAATTTGAGGGAATTTTGAACTTTAGTCAATTTGGTCATGTTGGGCTAGGCTTCGGTCTAGCTTGGGTTAGCCTTGGAATAAGTCCAAATTGATTACTGTAAATGGTCAATATGGAACCCATGAATAATTTTCGACATGAATTGGATGCCAATTTGGGGGTTAAGAATATCAATTGGGTAAAATTTGAGGACTTAGCCAATTTGGGGCTAAATTTGAGAATTTTGGATTTAGGCCAAAATCAAATGGATTTGAGTTTTCACCAAGTTCATTTGATGTTGATTTTTATGTATAATAATGTTATAAAGATTTTGCAATTGGGGCCAATTGACTAGGCTATGAGTTCAATTTGGTAAAATTAGGTCATATGGTCAAAAATGGGGTTTTGATCTAAATCAAGATTGGGCTCAAATCATGGGCCAATTAAGCTTGGATTTGGTTTATTTTGGCCATATCAAAAGTAAGTTTATCATTGTAATTGGGGCCAATTGAGATCAAATTGATGGACATTTGTGTTGAATTTGGATAAATTTTGGCCCTTAAAGGCAAATTTGGGGGTTTTGGTTAACGATGGTCAAATTGGCCAAATTAGATCATGTGGTAGTTGAAGAAAATGAAATTGGGAATATTTTAGATTTATTGATATTTTATGGGAATATT
This sequence comes from Phalaenopsis hybrid cultivar, assembly GCA_002079205.1. Taxonomy (NCBI): domain Eukaryota; kingdom Viridiplantae; phylum Streptophyta; class Magnoliopsida; order Asparagales; family Orchidaceae; genus Phalaenopsis; species Phalaenopsis hybrid cultivar. The sequence goes on from JXCR01129622.1 coordinate 77,188, forward strand.
TGGAATTTTTAGAATTTTGGGCTATGGAGGGGTATTTTGGTAATTTGGGGGTATTTGGGGGGTAAAACGCCAAGATGGGTATTTTTTATTGGATTGGGTAACTAATCATCCTATATGAGCCATGGACCAAAGGAAATCTCATTTTGGGTCCTCTATGTAGTGGTCTTAGTTAAACCATAGCCCTAGGGCTGGTAGGTTTAGGGGACCATCTACATGAGTATCCCAAAAAACTCAAGGGACCTAGGCTAGAAATTTGAGTTTAGGACTATGAGTGATTGTGAGTGTAGATGAGTGTAGTGAGTGCCTTAGCTCTAGACCAACACCCAAGGTCAACCCTAATGTCCAACAGTCTTAAGGGTGACTCATCTTGAGTTTCCCTCATATTGACCCCACCTATTAAGTACTAGAGGTTATGATCAATATTTGGAACTTCAAGTTGAGTAAAGAAGAGGGTAGAATTTATAATGGTGAGGGTTCCATATCTAGTTTTCTAATAATAGTCAATAGGAAAGTCCTATGGCTAGATCTTAGGCAACTAAAGAGGAAAAAACTAAACCTCAACCAAAAGTGAGGTCAACAATAATATTTCCTGATTTTTATCAAGAGTTTTCTTAGGTGACTTTGGTTATCTAAGATGTAAATAAATATAAGGGCTTGCAAGCTTTTCCGAACATAGCTTAATATAAACCCTATTTAATTCTTCGTATTAAATAGGGAAACTTGTCGACAAATAAAATAGTTTTCATACACCAAACGGATGACATATATTTTTTGGTTTATTTGATCGAGCCTCACCCTCAAGTCTTATGTTTATCTTTCGGGATAGATACAAAGTTTTAGCTAAAACACTCTTTCATTTAAAAAGGAATCTTTCATTTTAACTATATAAAATATGTGATCAGTTTGATTTCATATATATATATATATATATANATTCAATGCATCTAGACAATTTGGAATTTTTTATGAAGGGATATGTATCTTGGATCAAATGACATGTATTTCGAATTCAAAAGAGTTGACTTTTAGAAGAAATTTGGAATTCTTTTCAAAAGAGGCAGCCCAAAAATAAAAGAGAAAACTTTAAGAAGACTAAGAGAGGGATGAGAAAGGGAGTGTGAAATAAAGTTGGCGTGAGAGGCAAGAGGAGAGAAGAGGAGATTTTCTTCTACGGTTGTAAGAGGAGAGGGAAGGTGAGAGATTTCTTCTTCATTACACTTCTAAGAGAGAATTGAGTGGGATTGTAAAGAGAGAAAGACTTGGACGGAACTTCTAAGGATTTTCTTAGAAAGGATTGTGAGATAAGTTGTGTCTTTTATTTCTTTTATTTTGTAAACTTATTTTTATATATTGAAATCCTATGTTTTATCGTATCTCTCATGAATTCTGAGTAATTATCTTTATCCTTCTTCCTACTTTGAGATAAGGTTTTGTGAAGAATTGATTTTGCTTTCTAAGGTTTTAAATGTTAATAATTTGTGATGATTGAACTCCGATCGTCATTTACATTTTGATCTGGCTAATTGAAATGTTAAAACTTGTTGAGAGACATATGTTCTGAAAAGGGATATGATTTCTATAACATAGGGAGAGTCACATTTGATTTCATGGGAGAGTATGTCATCCATGGGATTTGGCAATAGGGAAATATTCTTTATTGGATGCAAAGTTGGAGAGGTGACAGATTAAAATTCTCAATTTGGTCCAGTTGATTGGAAATTGATGCGAGATTGTTAGCACTCAGGTGAGGGAACAGTGGGAGCTCTGGAGTGGCGGTCGGTATCCTCCCAGCTTAACCACATAATTACAGACCAAACTCTGGATTAATCAATGTTCTTTATAACACTTGAAAAAGAATAAATAATATGATTGCTCCACTTTGGCACAAAATAGCTTTTATATATATATTTCAAATTATTTCAATTTCTTCACAATTTATATACTCATTGTAAAAGGGAATGATGCTTTCTTAAATTTGAACTTTCCGTCTAAACAAAAACTTTATTTAGTTTTCGTAATTTTACTTTGGAAAGTTAGTTCTTAGTTAGTTAACTTTATTTTTTAACTGCATTTTATATAACATTTACCTTAGTAGTTAATATTCAAACTTTGCACTTTAATTCCTTTTGCATTTTTAATTATAAAATAATTTCAAAAAATTATTTAAAGGATTTTCCAACTTCCCTGTGGGATTGATATCTAGGACTCCATTAGAGCCCCTCATTATTTGAATGATACGTATACTTACGTTGATTTTAACGGGGATTTTGTATTTTAAAAAGATTTTTAAAAGATAAACTATTTTCATAAAAGGTATTTCTGTTGAGATTATATTACTCTAATTCTACGATCACATCATGTAACAACTTGTTTAAGCTAAGTAAATTCAAAAAAAAATAGTGATACCAGAACAAGAGAATCGTGAGATCCTAACTAGTGTCGCTCTAATCATATTTAACCCCCCCCCCCCATGATTAAACTTTAAAATTGTTATTTAAACCCTTAAACCTCATACTTTATGACTGTTGTTTTGTCAAGAAGCTTGGAGCTAACTCAGTGGGTAGTAATCTGAAACAACATGAGGATCTACAACAGTACATCTAGCTTTCATTAGAATTAAACAAGAAGCCACAATATTTTGAGGTTGTCTGCCTAGTGCGACATAAATCCTCATCTCATCTTTAGGCTTTTGTATAGCTCTACTATACAATATACGCCTTAACTCGTTTTAGGATTTTCAGGTTATCGTTCATCATAACCTAAATCCTCACATCTTCTAGGCTATTTATGTGACCGTCTCACATAAATATAAGCCCTAACTAATAAAATTGGTAGGATGTGACAATTAAATAATCTTTCTCTCAAAATTGAAGCCAAACTATGGGATAGCTTGGGAAGTCACTGAGGTTCACCTCAAGATCCATGACATCCCCTAGTTCTTCTTTCTTTGGATTCCAAAATAAAATGTTCCAAATTTGTGTCATTTCCCATTGAAACTCCTTTGGTCCGATCTTTTGAAAAGTCACACCCCTTAAAAATCTTGAAGACAATATTCTCTGATCTAAATCAAGAGTTTTCTTAGTTGACTTCAATTATCTAAGATGTAATTAACTATAGGGGCTTGCCCTTATAGGAAACTTTAGGAACCCAGCTTAATATAAACCCTTTTTAATTTTTCATATTAAATAGGGGAACTTGTCAGTCAACATAAAAAATGGTTTTTTGCAAACTTAAATGGATGTCATAAATTCGTTGTAATTTAGCTTTCAAAAATATGGCCAGGAACATGACCAAATTTATATTAAGTAGTTACTGTGCGAAAACAAAATGTTATAAAATATATAAAATAGTTCACACACTAGTAGTTCTACAAAAGTGCGCGTATCACTTAATATAATATATGGGTTTCTTTAAAAACTCCGGTATTTATTCTATAGAGAAGTGCAATAAGAAAGTCCTTATGAAAATTTTAGTCTACTACTTTCAAGTCTTAGTTTGAAAGATGGAAATTCTTATGATAATAACATAAATTACAATATTCAAACTATAAAAATTAAAGTAAGAAAGTCAAGTTAAAATGGGTTTAATGAATGCTAACAGAAATTTAACAAAAAGAACTAAGTTTAATAAACTAATTTTTAAAATTTAAAGTTAAATTTAGTAAGACTAAACAAAGTTTTGAGATGAAGAGTTTAAATTTAAGAAAGCATTATTTCCCTTTACAATAAGTATATAGATTGTGAATATATTAAAATCATTTAAAAATATAGATAAATTGTTTTGTGTCATATAGAAGTAATTTTATCCTTTACCCACTTCCAAGTGCATAAGGAACATTGACTAATCCAGAGTTTGACCCCTATGTTCGTGGTTATGTTGGGAGGATACTGGCTACCACTCCAAAGCTTCCACAACTCCCTCACCTTAGAGCTAGCAATATTACATTAATTTCCAATCAACTGGACCAAATTGGGGATTTTAATCTATCACCCTAAAATCTCTAATTTTGCGTCTAACAAAGTATATTTCCATATTTATTTTTACTCAATCCCATAGATGACATCTTCTCTCATGGAATTGAATGTGACTGTCACCATGTTGTAGAAATCATAGCCATTTTAGATCATTTGTTTCTCAACATATTTTAACATTTCAATTAGCTAAATAAAAAATTAAATGAAGATAAAAGTTTAAATCATCACAAATTACTAACATTTAAAACCGTATAGAACAAAATCAATTCCTCAGAAAACCAAATCTCGTTGTAGGGAGAAGGATAAAGAAGACTACTCAGTATTCATAAGAAGGATACGACAAAACACAAATTACATATATAAAAATAACTTTACAAAATAAAGAAAGAGAAGAACACGACTTATCTCACACTCCTTCCCAAGCAAATCCCTAAAAGTTCCCTTCAAGTAGTTTCTCTATTTACAATCACACCCAATTCTCTCATAGAAATGTAATGAAGAAGAAATCTCTCACCTACCTTCTCCTCTTACAACCCTAGAAAAAAATCTTCTCTTCTTCAAAGCCTTCCTCTCACTCTCACGCCACAGACAAAACACACACACTTTTTTTTCCCTAGACTTCCCTCTCTTTTATTAGAGGCTGTCTCACTCCAAAAAGAATTTAAAATTATCTCTAAAATTCTATTCAAAAGTCAACTTTTTTGAATTTAAAAGACATGTCTATTGATCCAAGAGACATATCACTTCATAAAAGAACTTTTCAATATATCTAGATGCATTAAATTTAGATGCATTGAATCACTCCATGAGGTGTTTAGAACAAGTGCCCCCTTCAAAATTTGCGCAAAATTTATCCTGAATCACCTTAATCTGTTAAAAGTTGACTCAGGCGCTTTAGGTGCCAGTTCTCTGGATTTTGGCGCATCAGGCGCCAGTTTGGTGCATCAGACGCCACTCTGCAGCAACTCCACCATTTTGTTTCGTTTCAGCTCTGTTTCACACTGTTTCAGCTGTGTTTCGCTCCTAACAGATATACCTACAAAATAAGAATGAAAACAACCTTTTATAAAAGTGTAATTTCATTCAAATTTATTTGAGAAATGTAAAATAGATTAAGCATAGAAAGACATATCGAAATGTGTCAAATCAGAATTTTCTTTCTTGCTCATTTTTACTCCAAATTACACACTTTTTGCTTCATTTTCTCAAAAAGTCCATTTCTTGTGCTTGAAACCAAAAAATATGCAAAATACCTTCCTTTAAAGTGTAATATCATTAAGAATTATTAAAATTGAGCATAAAATATATATGAAAATATAGGTAATTTTTAGGAGTGTTAGATATCCATTCGACCTACCAACAAATTTCTAACTTTTAATGGCTGACATGGCACCTAGGTGCCACCCTGCTGAAAGTACCCTCATTTCGCCCCGTTTTAGCTCCAATCCGCTCCAAGTGGTATACCTACAAAATAAACATAAAAATAACATTTTTAAAAGTAAAATTTCATTCAAAAATATATGATAAATGAAAAGGAGATTAAGCGAAGAAAAACATATCAAAATGCACTAGATAAAAAATTTCTTCCTTGCTTGATTTGACTCAAAATTTTATCATTTTTGCTCCATTTTCTCCAAAACTCTATTTTCTTGTACCTGAAACCAACATGCAAAGCATCATCCATTAAGGTCAAAAATCATTAAAAATGAGCAAAAAATGTATATGAAAAAGTATGATATTTTTAGGTGTATTAATAACCACACCCAAAAGTCTCTTGGATTAGTTATGTCAGCCCTGAGCATGACTACAGGCTAGTTTATTTAGAGTGGCCACTCAGTGTGATCTCTCCCAATGACACACCATCAATCCATGGCCATCGTCCAGAGTTTAGAGCACAAATTATTCCATTATTTTTCCAGCAACAAACTGAGGCTCTTCCAACCATCTCATTCATCACAGTCATTAACCCACCAATTAATCAGACAATCATGGAGGACTCTACTATCTATTACCCAATTCACAAATATGTGGTCTTTCTCACTTTCCTACACAACTTTATTCCCTAACACATTCTTTCAAGTTTGAGGATAGGAAGCATAGAGGAATATAGAACTCTAGTAAGTCTCATCCCCTCTAATCAACCTCCTCCGGTATGCTTCTCTACTTCTCCCTTTTAAATAAAGCATTTTCTTTATGTTTTTATGTTAGGTTAAGTTATTCAAATCAGTAGCCTTGGATTAGCTTGGGTTTGGGTTAGACTCTGGTTGACCCGAACCCATCCTAATCCTAACACAAACTATAGTCTAACCCAAACCCTAAACCCACTTAAATTTAGTTTCAAGCCAGAATTAACCAAACCTAAGTCTAAAGCAAACCCTAACCTAACTCAAACCCAAACACAACTCTAAACTAACCTAAACCCTAAACCTAACCTAGGTGTAACCCAACTTAGACCTAACCTAACCCAGGTTTGTCCCAACCAAGGCCTGACCCAATTTAGACTTGACCCAAGCCCAACATAGAGCTTTCCCAAACCCTAAACCTAACTGAGCTTTGACCTAACCCAGACTTGTTCAAACTTAGAACCTACCCAAACCTGGTCGAACCTAAACCAAACCCTAAACCTAACTCAGATCAACTCAAATCAAACTCAGCTCAACCCGCTTAGCCTAACTTAATTTGAGTCAACCCAAATCAACCCAAACTTTACTCAAGTCAATGTTATTTAATCCAAGCTAGCCCAAGCGCAATCCAAACCTAAACCAATTAACTCGTATCATACCTTAGCTCAATCATAAGCTAACATAAGGTGGAAATTCAGCTTACCTTAGCTTAAATCAAGTCCAAGTTTAATCCAAAGCAAAGTATATGTATTACTTTGTGTGTGTTATTTCATTTCATATGTTAATCCTTATTCAATAATTAAACAAAAATAACAAAAAAATAGGTGAAAAAATAAGGATGAAAACTTTCTTGGGTTTCTCCACAAACATAAAAAAAATCAAACTTCAAATAAAAAGAGTTCAAAACTTAGAAAAATATTAAAGAACAAGAATAGAACCTAGGTAGATATGACATGAAAGTTGGTTTAGCTAACTTAGACACTATAATGATGACCACACACACACTTTAGGTTATTTAGAGTATAAAAGTTTTTGTTAGTCAAATAGATACCCGAATTAGTGCTAAAAACTAGAGCATACAAAACAACAAACCTACTCCCTGATACTAAAGGGAATACCTTAGAATGAATTAACCAATTGGTACTATCAAAATTATTTCGGACCAATTAGAAGCTACAAATCTCCACGGTACATCACTTAAGGGGAATTCCTAGTTTGAGGTTGGTCAAAGTTAAAGGATACCGTTGTTCTCGAGACCACGAAAATCCATGGGCATCTTGATTGACGACGTTATTTCCAAAGTCTAGGTTAGTTTGTCCTTAGAATTCGTTATAGAGTCTATGGTTTCATTTCTCATCTAGAAATCCTTCTCTACCTAACTCTATGCTTAGCTTAGTGTTTCCAACTATTTTAGTCATTCAAATCTAGTATCGTTAATTTATCTTTTGACTCCACTTGATCAAGTCATACTCATCATTAGTCTCTATCAAAACACTTGATTGTCACTCTCCAAACTTCATCCTATGTCCTATTTGAACTTTTCAGATGACGAAATTGTCATCGAATTGTAATTCTTATTCCCTTAAACATAATTATTCCAATTTGGACCCTCTAATTTCTTTCAATCACTCCAATTATGAAAGTCCGATTTCTGACATTTTGGCTCATTATATTAGTCAAAAGTTTTCTTTAGGACTCACGGATAACAATGATGGCTTGCTCTTGTAGGGAACGAAACCACAAAATTAAAATAACATTATCATACATTTTTAAGATAACGGGAAAACACTAGTTTCGTAGACTAACGAAGGATCTCATCCTCCAGATGATTAGGCTTATTTTCTTAAGGTATTATTTTCTTCCTTTGGAAAGATATATTGTTCTTCAAAATGTCGTGCCCGATCATCTTGATAGAAAGTCAGTCAAAAATTTTATCGTGTGTGGAGACGTCCAAAAAAATCTCCCATAAATCCTCACTCCTATAGCGCATTAAACACAACTACTTCTACTACATAGGATGAAGAGGTTCGTACGTAGATTGCCTCATTCACTCCAAATATTAAGACTCGAGTTGTTGCCTAGTTCACTTAGATGAGGTCTGAATTAGAGCAAAAAATGAAAGTTGAATTACATGTGTTGTTTCATCTTGGCAAACTTCTAAGGAAGCAACAGGCAAAGGAGGATATTTAAGAGGAGGATAAGGAGGGCAAGTAGGATTATTAGGAAAAGTTTTATTTCTTTTTGGTTTGTGTACAAATAGTTTAATTCTTTGTTTCAATGCATTACACTTACTTCTGTGTTTAGTTTGTGTGTTCGCTCATTAGATTTTAGTTTAATAACTAAAATGATTGGTAAACTAGTGTGCAATATATAGTTCGATTTATATTTGTTTTGATAGGACCTCTAATTCTCTTTCCATTTATGTTTTCTCAAGTAAACAAAGGGCGCTTTTTAGTTATCTAGCTTTACTTGACTTCATGCGAGTAACAATTTGAAGCAATTGCAATAAAAAAACACTTGATATTTATTTCATTAGATTTCTCTTGTTTCTCTAAACGTAGACAAATTTTTGTATGTATTAATTACAGAAAGAATGAACAAACTGCCAAGAATTTTACTTTTCCTTTTCTATTTCCAAATGATAGTATTTTTAGCATATAAAATTTAAATAAATGTTACAAGTACAGGATAAACTTTATGTTAACAAAGCAAAAAAACAAAATACAAACACTTGCACATATTGTTGAAAGAATGCAAACAATTTCCAACAAAACAACCAACAATGCACCTTATTACCTAAAAAATTCATAACCCAGACATATTATTAGTTTACCACATAGTAATATCGTCCCAAGAAAGAACGAGACAATCAAAGAAAAGGAAAAAGAAAAAACTTCACAAGTAAATCAGTTAGCAAACGCCACGCATGGAGAGGTTTCATCGCCACCTTCATTGTTAGAACACCAAGCGTCTTCAGTGATGAACTGCATCCATGCATCATCCTTGTCATCCTCTTCAATACAAGATGAAGATCCTAGCATGGGAACATCTGGTGAGGTAATTTCGTGCTCTTTGATTGCTTGAGGGCTTTCTGTCAATGGTAGACTGCATTGTCCTTGTTCTTCGACATCAGTGCATATCACATTTTTCTTAAAAACCCGGCAGAGCGCATAGGAATCCTGAGAAATTTATATCATTAATTATTTCATTAAAATCTCATTTTCAATATATAATTATTTATATGCATTATGTTTAGAAATTACTTTTCTTAATTAGGACTACTACGACGATTTTTTGACTCCAAGCTTAAAGATCAGCCATAATTCCATCGTGGATCATCTTAATGAGTTGTACTATAACGAGTTAATGGTAGATTGATTTGAATTTGATTAGCATATGCTGACATGTTTGCATTGAGCCCAAATCAGAACTAACAATTTAAAAAATTACTAGTTAGGGATGCAGAGGCAGAACTATATATGCTGTCCAACCGAAAACGGCTCATGCGTGAGGAAAAAAAATTAGTTATTCACATCATAAAATTTTTGCTCAAACATCAGATGCAACTTTGGTTCCACAATTCGCATATAATAATTGCTTCTATTATTGAAATTTGATCCAATCAGCTAGCTAATCTTTGTTAAGATCGCCATAGATTAAATAACAGTTTTGAGCTAATTTTAACCGCGGTCAAAACTCCTGTAATCAGATTATTTGTTTTCTATGCCATTAAGAGAATTTGATAGAAATTTTTTGAAAATACGAGTTAGTATATCGATCCTTGGTGTCATGACCAGGCGAAGCCTCCCGATTAGTGGCGGAACCTGGTGGTGGCCGGNACGCGGTCAAAACTGCTGTAGAGATCAGATTATTTGTTTTCTACGCAATTAAGAGAATTTGACAGAAATTTTTTGAAAATACGAATTAGTATATCGATCCTTGGTGTCATGACCAGGCGAAGCCTCCCGATTAGTGGCGGAACCTGGTGGTGGCCGGGAGGAAGTTCCACCTTTTTATTTTTACTAAAAAATTTAATATTATATAAGAAAGATTTCTCCCCTAAAATTAAATTCCTATTAATAATTTAATATTAATTATAATTTTAGCTTTTTTAATACAGTTATAAAAATTTTAATATTTTTAAAAGATTAAAATTATAAAGTTAAATATTTGATCGTTAACTCTTACTACTTAATTTCACCGTTCCTTCAATTAACTTTTTGTTACGTTACTGAACCACACCTCTATCCTCAATCATACCATTTATTGCTAATCAATATATTTTTAAAACACATGCGAAGGTAATATTAATTTTAATATTTTTTTGGTTCATAGTATAATAGCTTATACTATTTGGCTAAATGAGGGTGACATGAGAATAATGAATAGGAGAAATTTGTTTTGGAATAAAGTATAAAGCCACCGACATCCTTGAGGAGTTCACGAGTGATAATTTTGCNGTATTATATAAGAAAGATTTCTCCCCTAAAATTAAATTCCTAATAATAATTTAATATTAATTATAATTTTAATTTTTTTAATACAGTTATAATAATTTTAAGATTTTTAAAAGATTAAAATTATAAAGTTAAATATTTGATCGTTACCTCTTACTATTTAATTTCACCGTTCTTTCATATAACTTTTTTGCTACGTTACTGAACCACACCTCTATCCTCAATCATACCATTTATTGCTAATCAATATATTTTTAAAACACATGCGAAGGTAATATTAATCTTAATATTTTTTTGGTTTATAGTATAATAGCTTATACTATTTGGCTAAATGAGGGTGACATGAGAATAATGAACAGGAGAAATTTGTTTTGGAATAAAGTATAAAGCCACCGACATCCTTGAGGAGTTCACGAGTGATAATTTTGCTTTTTCATAAAATGTTATGTTAGAATCAGGTATTAATCTAATAAATATATTTATATATGTAGATTGTAGAGGTAAGAACTGAGTATAGATTTGTCTGACTTGACGTGGAGACAAATTTAGTGAAAGCGGCAACACTGATTCTTTGGGGAGGATCCACATGGTCTAGAAGAAAAGAATGTTTGTTGCATATATTGCCCTTACATGCTGTGGATAAGAAAGCAGCGTGTGGCCGGAGAAAGCTAGTTCGAGCCTTTCAAGCACATCATGCATAACCTACATAGATTTTCTTTACATTTCTTAATAACCTCTCTCTCTCTCTTTCTCTCTCTCTCACTCACTCACCCAATAATCGCAATTTTTAAGAAATTTCGATTTATTTGTCGAATTTAGAGAACCTTATTTCTTATCACGGGGATAAATTTTGATCGGACTTGTCAACAGATAGGTTGAGAAGAAATGCTGAAGTAGGTTCATGATTTAATCCTGCTTGCTTTAACTTTCTTGATTACTAGCTTTCATAATTAATTGCTAGCTTTCCCGAGGTGCAATGCTGATTTAATTGCCCAAAGCTAATAGAAATTACTTATGATATGAGTTTAAGTATATAGTTGAATTTGATTGTGAGTTGATATAGTATCATCACCTGAATTCCCATTGCATCTTCACATTCTTTGTCTTCTAGGCGGTACTCGTGCATGACCCAATCAGTCCTAATACCGTGTGGAGCTCGACCCTTATAGTAGACCAATGTTTTCTTCATTCCGATGGCTCGATTTTGTGAAGAGACACGTCTGTCTTTACCTGTTGATTTCCAATATCCAGCTCTTGTAGCACGGTTGGTTCGAAATCCATTAGGGTATTTTCTATCTCTCGGTCCAAAAAAGTACCATTCAGGGTCTCTACTAGGGAGGAAGGACTTATCTAGTAAAATTTATGCACAATGTAATTAGTTAAAAATATAATGCACATTAACAATGTAATTAATTATAATTTTCTAAAAGATATTTTTCTTTACATTTATAGGTTAAGAGATGGAAGAGTTCCGAAAAAAAGTTGTATATTACACATACATCTTCTAGGCAACTTAAAAGAAAAAAAAAAGCTTGTATAGAAATAATTACATTAAAATTAGATGGCCCAAAATTGGTAGAATTACAACCTATGTGGTAATCTCATCGAAAGCATGATATCAGTAAATAAATAATAATCTAAGTTTGAAGATAAATATCCATCAACTCATAAGAATATGTTCCTCTATTGAGTCATAAAAGTTTTTGACAAAAACATGTTGAAATTAGCGACACAAGGGAACGAGGAGGTATAATTTAATTAAACAACAAATACTATTATAGCATAATATATCTTATTGGAATATAAGTATAGAGATGATTAATTTGTTGTTGCATAGGATTAAACATTATGAAGAAAATAGAGAAAAGTAAAACACAACAGCGATGCATTTCTTTTTGGCATTTCACTACAGATTTCAACTGAAGCTCTTTTAAGTTACTAAATTCATAAAAATAATAGTCCTTAATCGTAGATTGTAAGAGAAAATATATATCAAAATATTAGTGGAAAAAAAACCAATGGATAATCGGTTAANTGGTAATCTCATCGAAAGCATGATATCAGTAAATAAATAATAATCTAAGTTTGAAGATAAATATCCATCAACTCATAAGAATATGTTCCTCTATTGAGTCATAAAAGTTTTTGACAAAAACATGNTTAACAATGTAATTAACTATAACTTTCAAAAAGATATTTTTCTTTACATTTATAGGTTAACAGATGAAAGAGTTTCGAAAATAAGTTGTATATTACACCTCCATCTTTAAGGCAACTTAAAAGAAAAAAATAAGCTTGTATAGAAATAATTACATTAAAATTAGATGGCCCAAAATTGGTAGAATTACAACCTATGAGATAATCTCATCGAAAGCATAATATCAGTAAATAAATAATAATCTAAGTTTGAAGATAAATCTCCATCAACTCATAAGAATACGTTCCTCTATTGAGTCATAAAAGTTTTTGACAAAAACATGTTGTAATTAGCGACACAAGGGAACGAGGAGGTATAATTTAATTAAACAACAAATACTATTATAGCATATATATCTTATTGGAATACAAGTATAGAAATGATTAATTTGTTGTTGCATAGGATTAAACATTATGAAGAAAATAAAGAAAAGTAAAACACAACAGCGATGCATCTCTTTTTGGCATTTCTCTAAAGATTTCAACTGAAGCTGTTTTAAGTTACTAAATTCATAAAAATAATAGTCATTAATCGTAGATTGTAAGAGAAAATATATATCAAAATATTAGTGGAAAAAAAACCAATGGATAATCGGTTAAAATGAGATAGTTCTATTTTGTGATCACAAATTCAATTACATATTTTATAATTTATCGCTCATTATTAAAAAAAAAAAAGAAAAGAAAAACTAAGAACAGATTGAAGCTAAGATTAGTAAATGATAAAATAACTATAATGGGGGACAAATTAGCTAAGACCTGCCAATTCCCAAGGTTCACACTTGTAGAGGTCAACCTCAGGGATAATGTCGAGATCTAACTTGAGGCCATGGATCTTCTTCTTGAGATAGTAGTTGACGAGCTCCTCATCAGTAGGGTGGAACCTAAAGCCTNTATAAAAAAACTGAGAACTGATTGAAGCTAAGATTAGTAAATGATAAAATAAATATAATAGGGGACAAATCAGCTAAGACCTGCCAATTCCCAAGGTTCACACTTGTAGAGGTCGACCTCAGGGATAATGTCGAGCTCTAATTTGAGGCCATGGATCTTCTTCTTGAGATAGTAGTTGACGAGCTCCTCATCAGTAGGGTGGAACCTAAAGCCTNGAAGCCTGGAGGAAGACCCGCAGGAGCCATCTGTCTCTCTCTCTCTCTACGGGCGATCAAACACATCTTATATTTAATAAAGGGCTCAAATTCTCAACTCCTTCAAGTCGTTTTTCCTTTCCCTTTTGCAGATTCTCAGACGATTGAACTTGACGCCTTCAAATTTGCGCTTGGAGAAATTTATAGGTGCATCATTAAATCTTCTTTATTTACAAATCTATTATTCAAATACTTCCCATCTATGATAATATCAGCATTGTCAGCTTATAGGGCACTATAAAAATTTTAATGTAACTTTTATCCTCAGTAATTTATTAAACATGATAATTTACCTGCATCAACCAAAAATATCATAATTTATAAATTTATTTTAAGGAAATAAAAGATACAACAACAATAAAACTTTGTCCCACTAAGTGGAGTCGAATACATGAATCCTTTTTCTTCATTGTGTCTATTAAGTGTCACATTTTTATTTAATTCTAATAAATTAATATTATTTTTTATAGAATATGTTCAAGTCTTTTTAGGTCTATCTTAATCTTTCTTAACATAAGTCAAATCTAAAATATCTACTCTCAAAACAGGATCATCAGAAGGTCGACATTTAATATGACCAAACCATTAGACCACTCTCTCTAACATTTTGCACAAGTGGAGCTACAACAACTTTCTCACGGATATATTCTTTTTGCATTTTGTCTCTAGGTGTAAAGCCACCCATCTAGCTAAGCATTCTCATCTCGACAATGCTTAAGTTAGTTTTATGCTTCTCTTTTAAAAGCCAACATTCAACACCATTGAGCATTGTAGGTCTCAACACCATCTTATAAAATTTTTCTTCAAGTTTAAGCGGTACGTTTCTATCATACGATAGGCACAACACATTCATCTATTTCAACCAACCAACTTGAATTCTACTAATAACATCTTCATCTATATCACAATCATTTTGAACAATATACTCAAGATATTTATAGTGTTCACACCTTTTAAAAATTTGATCACTCATAGTTACAACTTTGTCACTAGAGCTACTACTACTAAAATTACATTCCGTGTATTCAGTTTAGTTCTACTCAAACGAAGGCCTTTAGATTCCATTGTTGAGCTCCATAATTCAAGTTTTTCGTGAGCGTTTTCTCTAGTCTTATCCACAAGAAGGATATCATCAGCGAAAAGCATTCACCAAGGTACGTCCTCTCGTAAATGTGAAGTAATTAATAACTAAAGCAAAGCAAATAAGATAGCTTTGCAGGAAAAAAAAATCCCCTGATATACAAAAATTTATCTCAAGAAAATTATGACTACTGCAAAAAAGTTTATGACTATAGCATTAAAAAGAAAGTCAAAACTGTTATCTTTCTTTTTCCTTTATCAACTAAATTGTGAAGAGCCGTTTGGATTGAAGCCCGACCCGAGCCTCTTTATCTTTTATGCTAGCTAATGAATAATAGTTAGAGGCAAATGGAGGAGGGTGGTGGCTTTAGAAGTCGTAAGAGAGAAGAGGATGGCCGATGAGATTTGTCTGTCCCCCTCTTTGCTTTTGAGCCCTCTCTTTTTCTTTTCTCCACTTCTCTCTTCCCTTTGTGATTAGGCCATAACTTCTAGGAAGAAAATTTATTTAAATCATACATACCATAATTCTTTACATCATTCTTGGGATTCATTGTATAAAGCTGCAAATAACAGAAGGGAAAGAGAACGGGTTGGATTCCATGTAGGACTTTAAGCTGCTGATAGCAGCTAAGCCTGCTTCTTTCAGCTTTAAACCAAGTAAATGGAGAGATCAAGAGGTGTAAAGAAGATAGAAAAACGATAAAAGTTAAGCTTGAGTTGAGATTTTTAGCTTACAAAAGGTATTAATCANGGGATGTGGGGTATTTTTTAAAAATAATGATATTTAAAATAAAATTTTGATTTTTAGCCTATTTTAAATATTTAAATAATTAAAAATCCATAAAAACCACAAAAATAATAAACTCATGGACATGTTCTAAATCGCTTCCTAATCACTTAAGAACAATTATAATGTTCTTCCTGATTTTTTAAATAAAGATATTGAATTTCAAAGCTTAAAGATATATTTTTTAAAAGGCTAAAAATGAGTTTCACTAAAATAATTCCAATAAATCAAAGGAAAATAAAAAAAATTTATAAAATTTGCTCCTCTGAGTTCTCTAACCTTATAGAGATTTTTCAAAAATACAAAACTTAATTTTCACGACCTAAAATATTTTATTTTTATTAAATAACCCAGAACTTGAAGTAATTCTAATAAATCACAGAGAATTCAAAAAATCATTAAATTTTGTGCAAAGGCTTATCTGGTCTGGGTCTACCTGCAGTAAAAAGTTCAAGGGATTAGAATTTACCTTGGTCAAGTTAGGAATTTTCTTTGAAAAATCCTATTTTTGAATTAGAATTTACCTTGGTCAAGTTAGGAATTTTCTTTGAAAAATCCTATTTTTGCATGAAAATAATTATATAAATTAAATTAAACTTTGAAAAATCACATTTTCTTCTCTGATGTCTTAATTGACCCGTGAATTAGGTAGGACAAAAATTTCAAAGTCATGTGAGTTGAATTTGACAAATTATGAAGTGTTAGGCCTTAGGGGCAAATGTATAATTTTTGGAAATTTTGCCTTAATTAACATTTAGGCTTAATTCAAGGAGGGAAAATTGGTAACGTCTAATATTAATCAATTCATTTGATGTTTGAAACACAAAGGGGTTAATTGGTAGAAACCAATCTCACTTTCTNGGCGACCGACAGCTTGCAACGGGCAAATCCTTAACTAAAATAGTGTCGACCAGGACACATGTTCTATACACCTATTGGAGTAATTCAATGCATCTAGAAAATTTGGAAGGTTTTTTTTATGAAAGAGTTTTGTATCTTGGATCAAATGACATATATTTTGAATTCAAAAGAGTTGACTTTTAGAGGAAATTTGGAATTCTTTTCAAAAGAGGCAGCCCAAAAATAAATGAGAAAACTTTAAGAAGACTAAGGGAGGGATGAGAAAGGGAGTGTGAGAGAAAGTTGGCGTGAGAGGAAAGAGGAGAGAAGAGGAGATTTTCTTCTACAGTTGTAAGAGGAAAGGGAAGGTGAGAAATTGCTTCTTCATTACACTTCTAAGAGAGAATTGAGTGGGATTGTAAAGAGAGAAAGACTTAGAGAGAACTTCTAAAGATTTTTTTAGGAAGGATTGTGAGATAAGTTGTGTCTTTTATTTCTTTTACTTTGTAAACTTATTTTTATATATGAAATCTATGTTTTGTCCTATCCTTCTCATGAATTCTGAGTAATCTTCTTTATCCTTCTTTCTACTTTGAGATATTGTTTTGTGAAGAATTGATTTTGTTTTCTAAGGTTTAAAATGTTAATAATTTGTGATGATTTGAACTTCCGTCTTCATTTACTTTTCAATCTGACCAATTGAAATGTTAAAACTTGTTGAGAGACATATGTTCTGAAAAGGGATATGATTTCTATAACATAGGGAGAGTCACATTTGATTTCATGGGAGAGTATGTCATCCATGGGATTTGGTGCATATAAATAAGGAAATATTCTTTGTTGGATGCAGAGTTGGAGATTTTAAGGTGACAGATTGAAATTCTCAATTTGGTCTAGTTGATTCAAAATTGATGCGAGATTGTTAGCTCTTGGGTGAGGTAGTAGTGGGAGCTCTGGAGTGGCAGTCGATGTCCTCCTAGCATAACCACAGATTTTGGGACCAAACTCTAAATTAATCATTTTTTTTAACACTCAAAAAATAATAAATAATATGATTGCTCCTCTTTGGCACAAAACAATTTTTATATATATTTTCAAATTATTTTAATTTCTTCATAATCCATTTACTCGTTGTAAAAGGGAATGATTTTTTCTTAAATTTGAACTTTTCGTCTAAACAAAATATTTGTTTAGTTTCCGTAATTTTACTTTCAAAATTTAGTTCCTAGTTAGTTAATTTTGTTTCTCAACTGCATTTTATATAACATTTACCTTAGTAGTTAATATTCAAACTTCGCACTTTATTTTTTTTTTTTTGCATTTTTAAATATAAAATATTTTCAAAAACTTATTTAAAGGATTTCACAACTTCCCTGTGGGATTGATATCTAGGACTCCATTAGAGCCCCCCATTACTTGAGCAATATGTATACTTGCGCTGATTTTAACGGGATTTTGTAGTTTAAAAAGATTTTTAAAAGATAAACTATTTTCATAAAAGGTATTTTTATTGAGATTATATTATATATTTATTATATATCTACCTTGTGTAATTTTATAATATTGAAAAATATTTACAAAATTTACACACTAAATCTACGATCGCATCATGTAATAACTTGTTTAAGCTAAGTAAATTCAAAAAAAATAATGATACCAGAACAAGAGAACCGTGGGATCCTAACTAGTGTCGCTCTAATCAAATTTAACCCCCCCTCCCCCCTCCATGATTGAACTTTAAAATTGTTATTTGAACCTTTAAACCTTATACTTTATGATTGCTACTTTGTCGGGAAGCTTGGAGCTAACTCCGTGGGCAGTAATCTGCAACAACATGAGGATCTACAATAGTACATCTTTCACTTGAATTAAACAACAAGCCGCAATATTTTGAGGTTGCCCGCTTAGTGCGACATAAATCCTCAACTCATCTTTACGCTTTTATATAGCTCTGCTATACAATTTAAGCCTTAACTCGTTTTAGGATTTTGAGGTTATTGTTCATCATGACCTAAATCCTCACTTCTTCTAGGCTATTTATGCGATCGTCTCACATAAATATAAGCCTTAACCAATAAAATTGGCAGGATGTGACAATTAAATAATCTTTCTCTCAAAATTAAAGCCAAACCATAGGATAGCTTGGGAAGTCACTGAGGTTCACCTCAAGATCCATGACATCCCCTAGTTCTTCTTCCTTTGGATTCCAAAATAAAATGTTCCAAATTTGTGTCATTTCCCTTTGACACTCCTTTGGTCCGATCTTTTGAAAAGTCCCACCACTTGAAATTCGTGAAGACAACATTCTCTGATCTAAATCAAGAGTTTTCTTAGTTGACTTCACTTATCTAAGATGTAATTAACTATAGGGGCTTACCCTTGTAGGAAACTTTAAGAACCCAGCTTAATGTAAATCCTTTGTATTTTTTTTATTAAATAGGGGTTCTTAACATAAAAAATGGTTTTTTGGCAGACTTAAATGGATGTCATAAATTCGTTGTAATTTATCTTTCAAAAATATGGCCAAGAAAATGACCCAATTTATATTAAGAAGTTAATGTGCGAAAATAAAATGTTATAAAATATATAAAATAGTTCACACACTAGTAGTTCTACGAAAGTGCACGTATCACTTAATATAATATATGGGTTTCTTTAAAACCCCAGTATCGATTCCACAGAGAAGTGCAATAAGAAAGCCCTTAGGCAAATTTTAGTCTACTACTATCAAGTCTTAATTTGGAAGATGGAAAATCTTATGATAATAACATAAATTACAATATTCAAACTCTAAATATTAAAGTAAGAAAGAGAAGTTAAAATGGGTTTAATGAATGCTAACAGAAATGTAACCAAAAGAACTAAGTTTAATAAACTAATTTCGAAACTTTAAAGTTAAATTTAACAAGACTAAACAAAGTTTTGAGACGAAGAGTTTAAATTTAAGAAAACATCATTTCCCTTTATAATGAGTATATGGATTGTGATTGTATTAAAATCATTTAAAAATATAGATAAATTATTTTGTGCCATATAGAAGTAATTCTATCCTTTACCCACTTCCAAGTGCATAAGGAATATTGACTAATTCAGAGTTTGGCATCTAATTTTGTGGTTATGTTGGGAGGATACTGGATACCGCTCCAGAGCTTCCACAACTCCTTCACCTGAGGGCTAACAATATTACATTAGTTTCCAATCAATTGGACCAAATTGGAGATTTTAATCTGTCACTTTAAAATCTCCAATTTTGCATCTAACAAAGTATACTCCTTTATTTATTTGCACTCAATCCCATGGATGACATCTTCTCCCATGGAATTGAATGTGACTCTCACCATGTTGTAGAAATCATAGCCCTTTTAGATCATTTGTTTCTCAACATATTTTAACATTTCAATTAACTAAATCAAAAATTAAATGAAGATCAGAGTTTGAATCATCACAAATTACAAACATTTAAAACCATATAAAACAAAATGAACTTTTCAGAAAACCAAATCTCGTTGTAGGGAGAAGGATAAAGAAGACTACTCAGTATTTATAAGAAGGATACGAAAAAACACAGATTACATATATAAAACAACTTTACAAAATAAAAAGAAAGAGAAGAACACAACTTATCTCACACTCCTTCCCAAGCAAATTTCTAGAAGTTCCCTTCAAGTAGTTTCGCTCTTTACAATCACATTCAATTCTCTCCTAAAAATGTAATGAAGAAGAAATCTCTCACATACCGTCTCCTCTTACAACCATAGAAAAAAATCTTCTCTTCTCCAAAGCCTTCCTCTCACTCTCATGCCACACACACACACACACCTTTTTTCCCTAGACTTCCTTTCTTTTATTAGAGCCTGCCTCACCCCAAAAAGAATTTAAAATTATCTCTAAAATTCTATCCAAAAGTCAACTTTTTTGAATTCAAAAGACATGTCTATTGATCCAAGAGACATATCACTTCATAAAAGAACTTTCCAATATATTTAGATGCATTGAATCACTCCATGAGGTGTTTGGAACAAGTGCCCTCTTTGAAATTTGCACAAAATTTATCTTGAACCGCCTTAATCTGTAAAAGGTCGACTCTGGTGCTTTAAGTTCCAGTTCTCTGGATTGTGGCGCATTAGGCGCCAGTTTGGTGCATCAGACGCCACTCTGCACCAGCTCCACCATTTTGGTTCGTTTCAGCTCTGTTTCACATTATTTTAGTTGTGTTTCGCTCCTAACAGATATAGCTACAAAATAAGCATGAAAACAACCTTTTTTAAAAGTATAATTTCATTCAAATTTATTTGAGAAATGTAAAGTAGATTAAGCATAGAAAGACATATCAAAATGTGTCAAATCAGAATTTTCTTTCTTGTTCATTTTTACTCTAAATTACACATTTTTTGCTTCATTTTCTCAAAAAGTCCATTTCTTGTACTTAAAACCAAAAATATGCAAAATACCTTCCTTTGAAGTGAAATATCATTAAAAATCATTAAAATTCAGCATAAAATATATATGAAAATGTAAGTAATTTTTAGGAGTGTCAGATATCCTTTCGAGCTACCAACAAATTTCTAACTTTTAATAGCCGACTTGGCCCCTAAGCGCCACCCTGCTGACAGTACCCCCATTTCGCCCCGTTTTAGCTCCAATCCGCTCCAAGTGTTATACATACAAGATAAACATAAAAATAACATTTTTAAAAGTACAATTTCATTCAAAAATATGTGATAAATGTAAAGGAGATTAAACGAAGAAAAACATATCAAAATGCGCTATATCAAAAATTTCTTCCTTGTTCGATTTGACTCCATATTTTATCATTTTTGCTCAATTTTCTCTAAAACTCCATTTTCTTGTACCTGAAGCCAACAACATGCAAAATATCATCCATTAAGGTCCAAAATCATTAAAAATGAGCAAAAAATGTATATGAAAAATTATCATATTTTTAGGTGTATTAATAACCACACCCAAAAGTCTCTTGGATTAGTTACACCAGCACTGAGCATGACTATGGCCTAGTATATTTGGAGTGGCTACTCAATGTGATCTCTCCCAATGACACACCATCAATCCGTGGTCATCGTCCATAGTGAAGAGCACAAATTATTGCATTATTTTGCAAGCAGCAAACTGAGGCTCTTCCAACCATCTCATTCAATCAGACAGTCACGGAGGACTCTACTATCTATTCCCAGTTTATAAATATGTGGTCTTTGGCACTTTCCTAAAAAACTCTATTCCCGAACACATTCTTTCAGGTTTGAGCATATGAAGCACTGAGGAATATAGAACTCTAGTAAGTCTCATCCTCTCTAGTCAACCTCCTCTGTTATGCTTATCTACTTCTCCCTTTTAAATAAAGCATTTGCTTTATGTTTTTAAGTTAGGTTAAGTTATTTAAGTCACTAGCCTTGGATTAGTTTGGGTTTGGGTTAGACTCTGGTTGACCCGAACCCAGCCCAATCCTAACCCAAACTGTAGTCTAACCCAAACCCTAAACCCTCTTTAATTTATTTTCAAGCCAAAATTAACCAAGCCTAAGTCTAAACCAAACCCTAACCTAACTCAAACCCTAACACAACTCTAAAATAACCTAAACCCCAAACCTAACCTAGGTGTGACCCAACCTAGACTTAACCTAACCCTCTAACTTAACCTAAACCATAAACCTAACCTAGGTTTGCACAACCAAGCCTTGACCCAATTTAAACTTGACCCAAACCCAACATAGAGCTATCCAAAACCCTACACCTAACCGAGCTTTGACCTAACCCGGACTTGTTCAAACTTAGAACCTACCCAAACCTGGTCGAACCTAATCCAAACCCTAAACCTAACTCAGATCAACTCAAATCAAACTCAACTCAATCCGCTTAGCCTAACTTAATCTGAGTCAACCCAAATCAACCAAAACTTAACTCAAGTCAATGCTATTTAATCCAAGCTAGCCCAAGTGCAACCCAAACCTAAGCCAATTGACTCGTATCATACCTTAGCTCAATCATAAGCTAACATAAGGTGGAAATTCTACTTACCTCAGCTTAAACCAAGCCCAAGTTTAATCCAAGGCAAAGTATATGTATTATTTTGTGTGTGTTAGTTCATTTCATATGTTAATCCTTGTTCATAAATTAAAAAAAAGTAACAAAAAAATAGGTGAAAAAATAAGGATGAAAACTTTCTTGGGTTTCTCCACAAACATAAAAAAATCAAACTTCAAATAAAAATAACTCAAAGCTTAGAAAAATATTAAAGAACAAGAATAGAACCTAGGTAGATATGACATGAACGTTGGTTTAGCTAACTTAGACACTATAATGACGACCACACACACACTTTAGGTTATTTAGAGTATAGAAGTTTATGTTATTCAAATAGATGCCCTAATTAGTGCTAAAAACTAGAACAAACGAAACAATAAACCTACTCCTTGAGACTAGAGGGAATACCTTAGAATGAATTAACCAACTGGTACTATCGAAAGTATTTCAGACAAATTAAAAGCTACAAATCTCCACGGTACATCACTTAAGGGGACTTCCTAGTTATGAGGTTGGTCAAAGTTAAGGGATATCGCTGTTCCCGAGACCACGAAAATCCATGGGCATCTTGATTGACGACGTTATCTCCAAAGTCAAGGTTAGTTTGTCCTTAGAATTCATTATAGAGTCTATGGTTTGATTTCTCATCTAGAAATCCTTCTCTACCTAACTCTATGCTTTGCTTAGTGTTTCCAAATATTTTAGTCATTTAAATCTAGTATCGTTAATTTATCTTTTGACTCCACTTGATCAAGTCATACTCATCATCATTCTCTATCAAAACACTTGATTTTCGCTCTCAAGACTTCATCCTATGTCCTATTTGAACTTTTTTGATGAAAAAATTGTCATCGAATTGTAATTCTTATTTCCTTAAACATAACTCTAATTTCTTTCAATCACTCCAATTATGAAATTCTGAATTCTGACATTTTGACTCATTACATTAATCAAGAGTTTTCTTTAGGACTCATGGCTAACAATGAGGGCTTGCTCTTGTAGGGAACGAAACTAAAACATTAAAATAACTTATCATACATTCGTAAGATAACGGGAAAACACTAGTTTCGTAGACTAACGAAGGATCTCATCCTCCAGATGATTAGGCTTATTTTCTTCCTTTGGAAAGATATATTGTTCTTCAAAATGTCGTGCGCGATCATCTAGATGGAAAGTCAGTCAAAACTTTTATCGTGTGTGGAGACGTCCAAAAAAATCCCCCATAAATCCTCACTCCTTTAGCGCATTAAATACAACTACTTCTACTACATAGGATGAAGAGGTTCGTATGTAGATTGCCTCATTCACACCATATTAAGACATGAGTTGTTGTCTAGTTCACTTAGATGAGGTCTGAATTAGAGAAAAAAATCAAAGTTGAATTAGATGTGTTGTTTCATCTTGGCAAACATCTAAGGAAGCAACGGGCAAAGGAGGATATTGAAGAGGAGGATAAGGAGGGCAAGTAGGATTATTAGGAAAAGTTTTATTTCTTTTTGGTTTGTGTACAAATAGTTTAATTCTTTGTTTCAATGCATTACACTTACTTCTGTGTTTAGTTTGTGTGTTCGCTCATTTGATTTTTGTTTAATAACTAAAATGATTGGTAAATTAGTGTGCAATATATAGTTCGATTTATATTGGTCTTGCAATTATAAGCATATAAATTATTATGAAATGTAGAAGTTTCTTAATTTTTCTTACGTGCTACAGTTTCTGACAGCTTTTCGTTGTTTTCTAACGTTTTCTTCTTTTTCTGAATACAATCGAACAATTATAGACCGTAGGTTAACGAACTAACAGCTAACCGACGAACCCATGGTAATCTATCAATAAAGTGACATTATGCTGACTTTTTTATATTATAGAAAGTATATTATTTTGATAGGACCTCTAATTCTCTTTCATTTATGTTTTCTCAAGTAAAAAAATAGGCGCTTTTTAGTTATCTAGCTTTACTTGATTTCATGTGAGTGACAATTTGAAGCAATTGCAATAAAAAAACATTTGATATTTATTTCATTCGATTCCTCTTGTTTTTCTAAACTTCGACAAATTTTTGTATGTATTAATTAGAAAAAGAATGAACAAACTGCCAAGAATTTTACTTTTCCTTTTTTATTTCCAAATGATAGTATTTTTAGCATATNTTGGCTCCTAATTCATTAAATAAAAGAGATACAAAAAAGAAGGCACAAACAAGGAACTTCCCAAAAGTTAAAGAGAAGGAACTCTTATGAATGGTAGTTCAACAAGATCTCCTTTCAACAGTAAGTCTAAAGAAGGAGTCATACAAGTATCTATGAAGTGACTCTGAGAGTGGATGCCAGCATTAGCAAGCCAATGAGCAGGACTGTTACCCTCCCTATATGTATGAGAAAATGACAGCCTAATCTCCATGCTCAAGGATTGTATGTCAGTGATCTAATTAATCAGATACCGAGGGGTAGATATCCTCCCATCAAGAATGTTGATTAAGCTCATTGAGTCAGTTTCAACCATTAATTGGTTCAAGCTACAATTTTTGGCCATGTACACTGCATAATAAACAGCTTCAACTTCAGCTTCCAAAGGGTCCTCGACCCTGGCAGGAGACTGAAAATAGAATAAACATTCCCCACTGTCATTTCTAAATACCCCACCTACCCCTGCATTAAGAGAAATGGAGCTTCCATCAGCGTTGACTTTAACCCAACCTTTAGGAGGACAACTCCAATGAACAAGAATAAGTTGTAGTTTCCTTGAATAGTTGATGGAGGTTACGCATAAGATCTCAGGAAGTTTCTTGTGACAATACAATTTCTGTAAATAGCTGTAGCAACTAGTGGCAATGACAGTGGCATCCACTTGGGCTTCATCATATTTCAGCTTATTTTTAGCCATCCAAACAAACCAAGCACTGATGCAAGGGATGGGAGGGAGATATTGAGCCTGCCAATCTTCCCAGCTTAGGTAAAAATCATGCCAGGACAACTGAATAGTATTAAGGTTCAGTCTAGGTAAAAAGAGGTTCCAAACTTGTTGAACAATGGAGCATTTGAAGAACAAATGGTGGAGAGTTTCTTCTTCAGTTTTACACAGACTGCATCTGGAGGGGCCTCTCAAGCTTTTCAATTTTAAAATATCATTAGTAAGAATGATACCATTGAATAATCTCCAAGAGAAGAAAGCCATAGAAGGAGAAAGGAACTTGTTCCAAACACATTTTCCCCAGCAACCCTCTTGTTGAGGAAAGCAGAAACTAGCTATAGAAGCAGAAAAAGTCTGAGAAACGTTCTTTTTCACTATAAGTTTATCTTTCTTGGATCTGTCAATAGGTTTTTTCAGGACTATATTGAGTAATATATTATCAAGGATGATCTGAAGAGCTTGTTGGTTCCAACCACGATAAGACCAAAGGTCAACCACCTATGTTGCAGAGCTGAATTGAGAACCAGATAATGGAGTGATAATGCCTTCTCTAGTCCAATTATCTAGCCACACATTGAGTCTGCCTTCCCCTATTTCCCAAATAAATAACTTTTCGGCCTTAGATCTCATCTTCAACATGTTTTTCCATGTTCTTGAATCCTCAGATCTATTATTCACAAGAGAAGGATGCAGATCTTTGCAGTATTTTCCTTCCAAGAATTTAGCCCAAATAGAATTTTGTGCTCTAAACATAACCCAGAGTTTACAAAAGTTGGTTTGGATAATCTGCTGGAAGCTCTTAAACCCCAGCCCACCTGCTCTAGCACTGCCACAAACTTTTTGCCATCTCACCCAATGCTCCTGCTTTCTCTGACCTGCCCAAAGGAATTTGTTGAAAGTTCTTTCAAGAGTAGATTGGATGGATTTCTTCATAATAGATACCTGTGATATATAAGATGGAAGAGCAGCCAAAATACTTTTGAGGAGGGTAATTCTTCCCCCATTAGAGAGGAAAGTGTTAGACCAACTATTGAGTTTGTCTTGGACTTTTAAGATAATATCATCAAATTGGACTCTCCTTGTCCTCCCTTTGAGCAATAAAGTCCCTAAGTATTTCAGGGGAAGAGAACTAGAACAAAAGCCAATATGATCTGAAATCCAATGCTTGTTATCTGCTTTCACCCTTTTGCTAAACACAGCTTGGCATTTCAGTTTATGAAATTTCATTCTAGAGCATTCTTGAAAATTCTCCAGACATTGGAAAAGCAAATTAACAACAGGTTTAGTAGCTTTGACAAATATAATAACATCATCAACAAAGGCTAAATGGTTCACGACAATGTTAGATCTGTGGCTATATAGTGAGTGAGGAGCTTTGGCCATTAATTGATTCAACAATCTTGACAAATAATCAAAAGCAAGTATGAAGATAGTTGGGGATAAGGCTTGATGCCTCTAGAAGCTGTGAAGAAGCCTTGAGACTTCTCATTAATGAAGATAGAATTATAATTGTTATTAAGCCACCTATGGATCAAGGAAATAAAAAAACTAAGAGAATCCCATTGCAGATGGCACCTCCTCAATGAATCCTCAATGTAAGATAACGGGATAACACATTCGTAAGATAACGGGAAAACACTGGTTTCGTAGACTAACAAAGGATCTCATCCTCCAGATGATTAGGCTTATTTTCTTTCTTTGGAAAGATATATTGTTCTTCAAAATGTCATGCCCGATCATCTAGATGGAAAGTCAGTCAAAACTTTTATTGTGTGTGGAGACGTCCAAAAAAATCCCCCATAAATCCTCACTCCTTTATTGCATTAAACACAACTACTTCTACTACATAGGATGAAGAGGTTCGTCTGTAGATTGCCTCATTCACTCCAAATATTAAGACCTTAGATGTTGTCTAGTTCACTTAGATGAGGTCTGAATTAGATAAAATAAATGAAACTTGAATTAGATGTGTTGTTTCAACTTGGCAAACTTCTAAGGAAGCAACAGGCAAAGGAGGATATTGAAGAGGAGGATAAGGAGGGCAAGTAGGATTATTAGGAAAAGTTTTATTTCTTTTTGGTTTGTGTACAAATAGTTTAATTCTATGTTTCAATGCATTAAACTTACTTCTGTGTTTAGTTTGTGTGTTCGCTCATTTGATTTTAGTTAAATAACTAAAATGATTGGTAAATTAGTGTGCAATAAATAGTTCGATTTATATTTGTCTTCAATTATAAGCGTTTAAATTATTATGAAATGTACAAGGTTCTTAATTTTTCTTGCGTGCTACAGTTTTTGCCAGTTTTCGTTGTTTTTTAATGTTTTCTTCTTTTTCTAGTACGATCGAACAATTATAGACCGTAGGTTAACGAACTAACTGCTAACCAACGATCCCATAGTAATCTATTAATAAAGTGATATTATGCTAACTTTTTTATATTATAGAAAGTATATTGTTTTGACAGGACCTCTAATTCTCTTTCCATTTATGTTTTCTCAAGTAAAAAAAAGGGCGCTTTTTAGTTATCTAGCTTTACTTGATTTCATGTGAGTGACAAATTTGAAGCAATTGCAATAAAAAAACATTTGATATTTATTTCATTCGATTTCTCTTGTTTCTCTAAACTTAGACAAATTTTTGTATGTATTAATTACCAAAAGAATGAACAAACTGCCAAGAATTTTACTTTTCCTTTTTTATTTCCAAATGATAGTATTTTTATAATGTTACAAGTACAGGATAAACTTTATGTTAACAAAGCAAAAAAACAAAATAAAAACACTTGCACATATGTTGAAAGAATGCAAACAATTTCCAACAAAACAACCAACAATGCACCTTGTTACCTAAAAAATTCATAACCCAGACATATTATTAATTTACCACATAGTAATATCGTCCCAAGAAAGAACGAGACAATCAAAGAAAATGAAAAAGAAACAACTTCACAAGTAAATCAGTTAGCAAACGCCACGCATGGAGAAGGTTCATCGCCACCTTCATTGTTAGAACACCAAGCGTCTTCAGTGATGAACTGCATCCATGCATCATCCTTGTCATCTTCTTCAATACAAGGTGAAGATCCTGACATGGGAACATCTGGTGAGGTAATTTCGTGCTCGTTAATTGCCTGAGGGCTTTCTGTCAATGGTAGACTGCATTGTCCTTGTTCTTCGACATCAGTGCATGCCACATTTTTCTTAAAAACCCGGCAGAGCGCATATGAATCCTGAGAAATTTATATCATTAATTATTTCATTAAAATCTCATTTTCAATATATAATTATTTCTATGCATTATGGTTAGAAATTACTTTTCTTAGTTAGGACTACTACGACGATTTTTTGACTCCAAGCTTAAAGATCAGCCATAATTCCATCGTGGATCATCTTAATGAGTTGTACTATAACGAGTTAATGGTAGATTGATTTGAATTTGATTAGCATATGCTGACATGTTTGCATTGAGCCCAAATCAGAACTAACAATTTAAAAAATTACTAGTTAGGGATGCAGAGGCAGAACCATATATGCTGTCCAACCGAAAACGGCTCATGCGTGAAGAAAAAAAATTAGTCATTCACATCATAAAATTTTTGCTCAAACATCAGATGCAACTTTGGTTCCACAATTCGCATATAATAATTGCTTCTTTTATTGAAATTTGATCCAATCAGCTAGCTTATCTTTGTTAAGATCGCCACAGATTAAATAACAGTTTTGAGCTAATTTTAACCGCGGTCAAAACTGCTGTAGAGATCAGATTATTTGTTTTCTATGCCATTAAGAGAATTCGATAGAAATTTTTTGAAAATACGAGTTAGTATATCGATCCTCGGTGTCATGACCAGGCGAAGCCTCCCGATTAGTTGCGGAAACTGGTGGTGGCCGGGAGGAAGTTCCACCTTTTTATTTTTACCAAAAAAATTAATATTATATAAGAAAGATTTCTCCCCTAAAATTAAATTCCTAATAATAATTTAATATTAATCATAATTTTATTTTTTTAATACAGTTATAATAATTTTAAGATTTTTAAAAGATTAAAATTATGAAGTTAAATATTTGATCGTTACCTCTTACTATTTAATTTCACCGTTCTTTCAATTAACTTTTTGTTACGTTACTGAACTACACCTCTATCCTCAATCATACCATTTATTGCTAATCAATATATTTTTAAAACACGTGCGAAGGTAATATTAATTTTAATATTTTTTTGGTTTAGAGTATAATAGCTTATACTATTTGGCTAAATGAGGGTGACATGAGAATAATGAACAGGAGAAATTTGTTTTGGAATAAAGTATAAAGCCACCGACATCCTTGAGGAGTTCACGAGTGATAATTTTGCTTTTTCATAAAATGTTATGTTAGAATCAGGTTTTACTCTAATAAATATATTTATATATGTAGATTGTAGAGGTAAAAACTGAATATAGATTTGTCTGACTTGACGTGGAGAGAAATTTATTGAAAGCGGCAGCACTGATTCTTTGGGGAGGATCCACATGGTCTAGAAGAAAAGAATGTTTGTTGCATATATTGCCCTTACATGCTGTGGATAAGAAAGCAGCGTGTGGCCGGAGAAAGCTAGTTCGAGCCTTTCAAGCACATCATGCATAACCTACATAGATTTTCTTTACATTTCTTAATAACCTCTCTCTCTCTCTCTCTCTCTCACTCACTCACCCACTAATCGCAATTTTTAAGAAATTTCGCTTTATTTGTTTAATTTAGAAAGTCTTATTTCTTATCACAGGGATAAATTTTGATCGGACTTGTCAACAGATAGGTTGAAAAGAAATGCTGAAGTAGGTTCATGATTTAATCCTGCTTGCTTTAACTTTCTTGATTACTAGCTTTCATAATTNGAATTCTTATCACGGGGATAAATTTTGGTCGGACTTGTCAACAGATAGGTTGAGAAGAAATGCTGAAGTAGGTTCATTGCTAGCTTTCCCGAGGTGCAATGCTGATTTAATTGCCCAAAGCTAATAGAGATTACTTATGATATGAGTTTTAAGTATATAGTTGAATTTGATTGTGAGTTCATATAGTATCATCACCTGAATTCCCATTGCATCTTCACATTCTTTGTCTTCTAGGCGGTACTCGTGCATGACCCAATCAGTCCTAATACCGTGTGGAGCTCGACCCTTATAGTAGACCAATGTCTTCTTCATTCCGATGGCTCGATTTTGTGAAGAGACTCGTCTGTCTTTACCTGTTGATTTCCAGTATCCAGCTCTTGTAGCACGGTTGGTTCGAAATCCATTAGGGTATTTTCTATCTCTCGGTCCAAAAAAGTACCATTCAGGGTCTCTACTAGGGAGGAAGGACTTATCTAGTAAAATTTATGCACAATGTAATTAGTTAAAAATATAATGTACACTAACAATGTAATTAACTATAACTTTCTAAAAGATATTTTTCCTTACATTTATAAGTTAAGAGATGGAAGAGTTTCAAAAATAAGTTGTATATTATACCTCCATCTTTTAGGCAAATTAAAAGAAAAAAATAAGCTTGTATAGAAATAATTACATTAAAATTAGATGGCCCAAAATTGGTAGAATTACAACCTATGAGATAATCTCATCGAAAGCATAATATCAGTAAATAAATAATAATCTAAGTTAGAAGATAAATATCCATCAACTCATAAGAATATGTTCCTCTATTGAGTCATAAAAGTTTTTGACAAAAACATGTTGTAATTAGAGACACATGGGAACGAGGAGGTATAATTTAATTAAACAACAAATACTATTATACCATATATATCTTATTGGAATATAAGTATAGAGATGATTAATTTTTTGTTGCATAGGATTAAACATTATGAAGAAAATAGAGAAAAGTAAAACACAACAGCGATGCATTTCTTTTTGGCATTTCTCTAAAGATTTCAACTGAAGCTGTTTTAAGATACTAAATTCATAAAAATAAGTCTTTAATCGTAGATTGTAAGAGAAAATATGTATCAAATTATTAGTAGAAAAAAAAACCAATGGATAATCGGTTAAAATGAGATAGTTCAATTTTGTGATCACATATTCAATTACATATTTTATAATTTATCGCTCATTATTAAAAAAAAAAAAAAAAAAAAAAACTAAGAACAGATTGAAGCTAAGATTAGTAAATGATAAAATAACTATAATGGGGGACAAATTAGCTAAGACCTGCCAATTCCCAAGGTTCACACTTGTAGAGGTCAACCTCAGGGATAATGTCGAGATCTAACTTGAGGCCATGGATCTTCTTCTTGAGATAGTAGTTGACGAGCTCCTCATCAGTAGGGTGGAACCTAAAGCCTGGAGGAAGACCCACAGGAGCCATCTGTCTCGCTCTCTCTCTACGGGCGATCAAACACATCTTATATATAATAAAGGGCTCAAATTCTCAACTCCTTCAAGTCGTTTTTCCTTTCTCTTTTGCAGATTCTCAGACGATTGAACTTCACGCTTTCAAATTTGCGCTTGGAGAAATTTATAGGTGCATCATCAAATCTTCTTTATTTACAAATCTATTATTCAAATGCTTCCCATCTATGATAATATCAGCATTGTCAGCTTATAGGGCACTGTAAAAATTTTATTGTCACTTTTATCCTCAGTAATTTATTAAACATGATAATTTACCTGCATCAACCAAAAATATCATAATTTATAAATTTATTTTAAGCAAATAAAAGATACAACAACAATAAAACTTTGTCCCACTAAGTGGGGTCGAATACATGAATCCTTTTTCTTCATTGTGTCTATTGAGTGTCATATTTTTATTTAATTCTAATAAATTAATATCATTTTTTTTTAGAATAAGTTCAAGTCTTTCTAGGTCTATCTTAATCTTTCTTAACATAAGTCAAATTTAAAACATCTACTCTCAAAATAGAATCATCAGAAGGTCGACATTTTATATGACCAAACCATTTAAGACCACTCTCTCTAACATTTTGCACAAGTGGAGCTACAACAACTTTCTCAAGGATATATTCTTTTTGAATTTTGTCTCTAGGTGTAAAGCCACCCATCTAGCTAAGCATTCTCATCTCGACAACACTTAAGTTAGTTTTATGCTTCTCTTTTAAAAGCCAACATTAAACACCATTGAGCATTGTAGGTCTCAAGACCATCTTATAAAATTTTTCTTCCAGTCTAAGCGGTACGTTTCTATTTTACGATATGCACGAAGCATTCATCCACTTCAACCAACCAACTTGAATTCTACTAATAACATTTTCATCCATATCACCATCATTTTAAACAATAGACTCAAGATATTTAAAGCGTTTACACCTTTTAATAATTTGATCACCCATAGTTACAACTCTGTCACTAGAGCTTCTACTACTAAAATTACATTCCGTGTATTCAGTTTTAGTTCTACTCAAACGAAGGCCTTTAGATTCCATGGTTGACCTCCATAATTCAAGTTTTTCGTGAGCGTTTTCTCTAGTCTTATCCACAAGAAGGATATCATCAGCAAAAAGCATTCACCAAGGTACGTCCTTTTGTAAATGTGAAGTAATTAATAACTAAAGCAAAGCAAATAATATAGCTTTGCAGGAAAAAAAATCCCCTGATATACAAAAATTTATCTCAAGAAAATTATGACTATAGCAAAAAAATTTATGACTATAGCATTAAAAAGAAAGTCAAAACTGTTATCTTTCTTTTCCCTTTATCAACTAAATTGTGAAGAGCCGTTTGGATTGAAGCCCGAACCGAGCCTCTTTATCTTTTATGCTAGCTAATGAATAATAGTTAGAGGCAAATGGAGGAGGTGGTGGCTTTAGAAGTCGTAAGAGAGAAGAGGATGGCCGATGAGATTTGTCTGTCCCCCTCTTTGCTTTTGAGCCCTCTCTTTTTCTTTTCCCCACTTCTCTCTTCCCTTTGTGATGAGGCCATAACTTCTACGAAGAAAATTGATTTAAATCATACAAACCATAATTCTTTATATCATTCTGGGGATTCATTGTATAAAGCTGCAAATAACAGAAGGGAAAGAGAACGGGGTTGGATTCCATGGAGGACTTTAAGCTGCTGATAGCAGCTAAGCCTGCTTCATTCAGCTTTAAACCAAGTAAATGGAGAGATCAAGAGATGTAAAGAAGATAGAAAAACGATAAAAGTTAAGCTTGAGTTGAGATTTTTAGCTTACAAAAGGTATTAATCATATGATGAGATGAAATTGGCCTACTTGCTCCACATGCACAGCCAAGCAAACTATCATTTATTAAGTCAGCTTTATACAAATTAGCCATCTAATTTTGTGGCTATAATTTAGATCTGGGAGAAATAATTCTCTTGGCTTTCTTTAATCTTGTTTTTCTCTGGCCTATTATCTGAATTTGTTGATCCAAAATACGGCCATTAGTATCAAGATTTTAGGAAAATTAACATCAGTCATGTATTTAAGAAGGAATATGAGCATAATTAGCTGCGATATTTAGATATCAGCATGCTTTAATTTTCTACTAAAATTCTAGGCCATAGTTAAAAGCTATTACTTTCACGACAGCACATTCTAAAAAAATACACATTCCTAAAATTAAGGCTACAAAATATTTGGCATAGGAAGGATAACCTCCAAATAAAAATTATCATCACAAAATATTAAATTCAAGAGACTAATGGCATTCTGTATTTTTTTAGCTGATTTTAGCAAATATAAGCAAGTGATTATCAAAATACTTATGTCATGATTTGTGTTTGCTAAAGCCCATTTGACATCAAATTTATTTTATATTTCTATTGTTTATTTTTCTTTGATCTTTAACTTTATATTTGATTAGTATAATTTTTACATGTTTTAATATTTTGTTTTTTTTAAAATCAACTTAAAAAAATGCAATTGAAACACCTAATAAAAAAACAAATAGCTCAATAAAATATAATTTCATTTAATTTAAAACATAGATAAAAAAAATAAAATAGAAAGATGAAAAGCAAAATGTAAAAATAGTTCTAAACTGACCCTAAGCTCTTAAATAATTCTCTAGAGGGGGAAAAACTTGAAGAAAAAAAAAAAAAAAAAAACAGCATCATCTTATAACATGTTTAGTTATTTTAAAAAACACTCAAAATAACATTTATAAATTTTTTAAATTTTTATTAATAAGTTAATATTTTTTAAAAACAAAAAATAAACATATATTAAAAATGTACTAAATAATTACTTTTTTTAATATAAAAAAATAAAAAAAAGAATTAAAAGTGATCCCAAGACCTAACATATTTAAAAAAATTTCTAACGAGATGGGGTCAATGTGTCAAAGGGGTGTTTATTGTTTCAATGATATGGTTTACTCTAACCATATGCCTAAATCACATGTCGCGATTACAAAACACACTAACCTTCTTTGTCATCAGTCTATGGTTATAGCTACACTCCTACCAAACAAATAAAAAAATATTAGAAAATTATTAGCACAAGTCAACCACACGCAATATTGCCATATAATGAAATATTATATTTGTCAAGGTAACTGAATTAGTTCATTTCGAGTTCATAAAATTTATTGATTGAAGAATGTACAATGGATGACATTTAAGAGATTCCTTTAAATAATTTTCTCCTTTAATTTCATTTTCCTAACACCAAGTATTATCAAAGTTTCATTTCAATTGAAATCTTGTTAATTAAATAGTTAAAGCTAATTTAACAAAATTTAATGATTGTTGTTTCATTTAATCGTTTGTTGATTTCCCTTAAGAATTGATTGACTTTTATAGTGTAATTTGCTTTCTTTCATTATAATCAATTTATACAATCATGTTATACATATAAAAAGTGGTTGTACAAATCTCGGGGAGATCTAATGAATCGCAGGAAGAGAGTTGTTAAAGACCGAGCAATTTAGTCACTCTAGTCAATGGAACTCTAGGCCGACCGAGTAATTGTCAGACAGACCAAAAAGCAGCAATTACGCAGTTTTAATATTTGTTTTATGGCAAAAAACTTGACCCAATTTAATTAAACGGCCAGTGTGCAAAATGAATGTAAAGTTTGATTTATAGTTTACTACTAGAGGTACTACGCAAGTATACGTATTGTTTTAAGCAATATAGAGTTTTCTTTAAAGACCTAAATATAGATCCCATAGGGAAGATGGTAACTTATGTATTTGATTAAGAAAAACCTTTACTTTAAATAGTAGAATATTATATAAGAAAATATGAAAGTAAGTCATGCAGGAAGTACAATTTACTAATTATTATGAGTGCAACTTAACAATAAAGGCAAAGATTCGAAAATAACTAAAATTGGAAAATTCAAGATATTTAAAGAGACTTTCTCCTTGAAAGTAATTCATAATTAGTGCAGGATTTCAGATGTTTAGAAGTTTAACTATGGTATTGTGACAAATAGAAGCATACGAATTCCTTACTTCTTTCGGTGTGTAAGAAATGTTAGCTAATCTAAAGATGGTGTCGACATGTGTAGTAGTGTTGGGTAGGTTCTAGTCTCTAACTCCTAGATTACTCACTATTCTCTCTCTATATAACTTACTAGTGACCCTAAGTTCCAAACTCTAAACTAAATTGATAAAAGAATTTTGCCTGTCATTTTAGAAACATCAATACTACGCTTATCAAATCTTATATCCCTATCTATTTGTACTCTCCCTCGAACGATCGCCACTGCTCTTTCCAAAGTGAAATGTGATACTTACAAGTCAAGAAATCTTAGCCCTCTCAGTCTATAAAGTTCCTCAACAAAATTTAACAAAACAAGTGGTCAATTTGTAAAGTAAATGAATGATCGAAAGAAATATCATTACAAATTTTAAGAATAAAAGAAGTTCTAAAAAACAATCAAATCACTTACTTGATTATCTTGTATTGCAGGGATAAAGAGAGAAAACTACTCAAAATGGACGGGGATAACAAAACAAAACATATTTATAAAACTAAAATTCAAAGTACAACACTTAAAGCAAAAGATACAAAAACATATCTAGAATGTTTCCTCAAGCACTCCTTTGAAGTTCTCTGACTTCTTTGACTCTACAAGACTCTTACAGGACTCAAAATACTCCAGAAAACACAAAGACTCACACAACCTCACTAAGTAGGTCGCTCACTCTAGATGGGTACCTCCCCTTCTCAAAACGATTCTAGAACCCTCCCCCTTGACATTTAGAATTAATCCTTATATATAGAGCTTCGAAAATGACCAAGGGTTTTTTACGAAATCTATTCAAAATTTGGACTCGTTCAACGCATCTTCTAGAAAACAACTGTGGTGCCTTGGCGCTAGCCCTGATCTGCATCTGGCGGTTAGGTGCTAGTTCGGCTGGTTTTGTCAATTTTCTTTATTTTGGCCCATTTTGCTCCTTTTTTATATATTTTTGCTCATTTTTGCTCTTAAACACTTTTTCTTGCATTTGTGACCAAAAACACACAAAATACCTTTCATTAAAACATAATATCCTTAAAAATGGGTGTAAAATATGCATAAAAAATAAGTAATTTTAAAGATCAATTCCCCCAAACTTAAATGTAACTTTTCCTCAAGTTACACTATAACTTTAACAAAGAAAATTGTAAACCAATGGTAGTGGGTTTATTTTCTTAATAATTAAAAATTTGTTTTAGAAATGTTATAGTCAAACTTAGAAGAATTTTTAGTAAAGCACATGATATCTACAGTATCAGAACATTTAGTATTAAGGTTAGGAATACAGATTTTCTATTTAATTAAAAATTCCCCAAACTTTAGATTTTTAGAAATATTAATTTCAGAATTTATGACATCTATATTGAAATTTTTTTTTACTAATACTTTCATAAATTAAGTAAAGTTTGATCTTAAGTTTTATTCCTTAGAAAGATTCAAGTGAAACTAAATTTTAATTAGTTTCTATTCCTCAAGCTTCTCCTCACTTGTTCACACTATTCTTTTCTTTTCTTTTCTTTTTTTCTTTTTCTTCTTCTTTTTCTTTCTCTTCTTTTTTTTTCCTTTTCTTCTTTCAAGTTCTTTTTAATCCTTACCTTTTTTTAGGTGTGAATTACTATATCTAGATAGACCTTTAACGATTTTGAAGTTCACTATACTTTTTATAAACTTAAAAACTTATTTTCTTTCCCGAACTTAAAATTCTAATATTAGTTTTTGAAAAATAATTTTTCTAGAATCTGAATTCCTTAAAAAGTATTATTCTAAAAATCTATAATTTTCAAAATTTCAATTTTTCCTACTATAAATAGTAAAATCATTTCCCTAATATTTTCTACTAAATATCTTAACTTTAGTATAATCCTTTTTACTAACTTTTCTACTAAGTTCCTTTTTATCATTTCTAAGAATCAAAAGTTTAGTATCCAAAAGATAACACCACATACCACATGTCATTTTAAAAGTAACAGCAAATCAAATATATGCTACTGAGGACAAATAAAATTAAGTTTTAAAGTGATTTTTTATCCCTCTCCAAACTTGATTTTTAAATAATTTAAATCATTACTACACATATCATGCATGAAGAGAAATAAATTTAGCAGAATTATCTATCACAGGGTTCCAAACATAAAAAAGTTCAGGTGCAAGTAGTAAAAATAGGTGTGTAGTAGTAAATGTCAAACTAATATGTATAACATGAAAATTACAAAGTAAAAGACTATTTAAAACACAGGTAATATTATATAAATTGGAGTAAAATAAAATAAAATAAAATAATTTATAATGTTTTTCACCGCCCTTCCAAACTTGATTTTTAACATGTATAGTATTTAGTATAGGAAATGTAAGAAGGAAGAAAAATACTTCAGAAGTTCTATCTACCACAAATGTCTATCATAAACATATACAAAAATTCATCAAGACAAAACAATATCCAACAAAAATTAAATTTAAACTAAGACATGCTGAAATGAAATTGAACAAAAGAAAAGTCTAACAAGCATAACAGGTATCAACATAGGAATATAAAAATATTATTCAAGTCCATTATATTGTTGTAACACAAAACACAAGCACACATGATAAAAGAGGTTAATTCATTCTTTAACTCAGCGCATCTCACTACCTTACTTCCAATTTCTAACAGAATCACTACATAGATATATTAAGTGCAGTCCATGAATTTTATATAGTTATCCACATAGAAAAGATTGCCTCTTTTAAGTTGGGTTGCGAACACCAACCTCAGGAATCACCTTATCCCCATAAGTATGCTCCTTTAACAGTTATAAAGATAGTGTTAGATCATCAACATGTTACTCATCAAGTTGGTCCATGAATTCTACTAAATAAAAACATGGTCAGAGAAAGGAAGTTACGGAATTCAGATGGAACTATCACTATCCAAACTTAGGATGCCCTCTTGTAAAACTAAAGTCCGGGTAAAACCAGAGTCATAGTGGACTCGTCAATCCAACAACTACAAGATAACATATACAAGTATAGCCACAACATCCACTAAAAATAGTTAAATTGCTCAATCCACACTAAAGCAAACACAATACAACATAAAAAATTTCAACTCACAAACAAATAAAATCAAACCACACTGATAACCATGAGTTGTCTTCAACGAAGCGCATAGTTTAACGTCGCTAGCCCAACAAAGGATTTCCTCTGAGATCAAATTTCCATTTAAGTACACACCGATCAAACACCAAATCTTTTTCAGATCTTGTGGTTTTTTACTAAATCCTCAAATTTTAGTTTTTCTTTCAAATTCTCAAATTGATTACAATTATTGTTCCTCAAGTTTCTTTCCATCTTTGATAGTCTTCTACTAGTATTTTCAATTTGCATATTAATATCATCCCTAAAATTTATAAGAAATGGATCTCTATAATATAATTCTATGTCTTGATACACCAAAATAATATGTTGCTTTAAGTATACATTTTATGTTTATTTTTGGTGACATTGCACTTTAAAGAAGGGTATTTTTATGTTTTTGTTGTAGATATATCAAGTTTAGGTATTTGGAGCAAAAGTAGAAAAAAGGAAGAAAATTGAAGCCAAAACAGTGAATTTTAGGATTCTGGTGCCAGATGGGCCAGATTTGGCGCCTGAAGCATCAAAACCCAGAACAACGTGGTTTTAAGCAAGTTGGCGCCTGAAGTGCTAGAACCGGTGCCATATACGCCAGAGATGACTTTTTACAAATTAAGGTGCTTCAGGATGATTTTTTCTTAAATTTTAAAAGAGACATGTGTTCTAAATACGCTTTGGAGTGATTCAATGCATCTAGACATTTTGGAAGGTTCTTTTATGAAGAGATATGTCCTTGGATCAATGGACATGTCTTTTGAATTCAAAAGAGTTGACTTTTGGATAGAATTTAAGAGGGAATTTTGAATTATTTTTTGAGTGAGGCAGCCTTAATAAAAAAGAGGGGAAGTTTAGGGCTAGAGGAGAGTTTATGGTGTGGCATGCAAGAGGGTGAAAGAGAGGGAGTGAGAAAGTCAAGGCTTGGAGATTTTCTTGAAGGATTGTAGAAGGAGAGGGAAGGTGAGAGATTTCTTCTTCATTACACTTCAAAGAGAGAATTGAGAGTGCGTGTAAAGAGAGAACATTTGGCCAGTTGTGTCTTTTATTTCTATTGTTTTATAAGCTTATTTTTACATATCAAATCTATGTTTTGTCGTATCCTTTTTATGAATTCAAAGTAGTCTTCTTTATCATTCTCCCTACTTTGAAATATATTTTTGTAAAGAATTGATTTTGTTTTATACGGTTTTAAATGCCAATATTTTGTGACGATTTGAACTCCGATCTTCATTTACTTTTCAATCTGGCCAAATGTTAAAATGTGTTGAGAAACATATGTTCGAAAAGGGTTATGATTTCAACAATATAGGGAGAATCACATTTGATTTTATGGGGGAGGATGTCATCCATGGAGTTGAGTGCAAAAAGATAGGGAAATATACTTTGCTAGATGTAGAATTGGAGATTTTAAGGTCACAGATTGAAATCCCCAATTTAGTCGAGTTGATTGAAAACTAATGCGAGATTGTTAGCCCTCAGGTGATGGAGTAGTTGAAGCTCTGGAGTAGCAATTGGTATCCTCCCAGCCTAACCAAAAAATAAAGGACCAAACTTTGGATTACTTAATGTTCTTTATACAGTCGAAAGAGGGTAAAAAATAGGATTTCTCCTATTTGACACAAAATAACATATATATATATATAATTGAAGATCCTAATTTACATATTGCTATTTTTTTAGAATTGTGTGCTACTTTTAAATATGATGGAGTGTTGAATGATGCCATCACACTTAGACTTTTTCCTTTTTCACTAAACGATAAAGCTAAAATGTGGTTAAAATCATGAGCATCTGGATCTATAAGAATTTAGGCAAACTCATTACAAAAAAATTTTTCTGAATATTTCCCACCTTAAAAGACTGCTAAGTTTTGAAATGATATTACATATTTTTATCAGTTTGAAGGGGAATCATTTTATGAAGCATATGAAAGATTTAAAGATCTCCTTAGGAAGTGTCCACACCATGGGTTGCCAGATTAGTTAATAATTAAAACTTTTTTATAATCAATCAATTGGATCTCTTAGATTATTAATTGACGCTGTTGTTGGTGGATCACTAATGTTAAAACCATTCGATGAAGCATATTCTTTAATTAAAAAGATAGATAGTAACAATTTTCAAAAAGAGTAGTTAGTATTCATGATTCTGATGCAATATTTATGTTAGCTGCCCAATTAGCTACTATATCAAAGAAGATAGATTAATATGAAATGAATTATTCTCAAAAATCACCTATGCTTGAGGAAAACTCATTGGGACAAATTATAGATTCTCAATCTTCTTATGAGACCATAAACGTAATAAATAATCATTCTAATAATCATTATGTTAATTATTATAATTCTGGTTGAAAGAATCATCCAAATTTTAGTTGGAGTAACAATAACTCTAATGTTGCAAACCAGCAATGGGTAAACAACACTGTAACAACATTAGGAAAGTCCAAAAATTAAGGAAATCAAACTTATAAACTTTATTGCACTCAAAGTTTTAATAATTTGCAAACTACGGAGAAAAAGTTGTCAATAGAAGAATTGATATGGCAAATGGGAAGCCAATTACGAAGTCAAAGAGCTGCAACTAGAAAAATGGAAAATTAATTTGATCGTATTGCTACTGCACTTAACAATATAAAACTTTTTGGAGTAAATCCTAAAGATCAGAACAAAGAACAAATTAAGGTTATTTAACTGAGATGTGGAAAAGAATTGGAAACTAAAGTTAGAAAAGAAGTGGAAGTTTAAATTGAAAAAGATGAGGTGGAAAATGAAAAATTTGGTGAAGATTTTCAATTTGAGTCAGAATGTCTTATTAAACCAATGAAAATTATAGTAGAAAGACCACCAGCTCCATTTCATCAAAGATTAGAGGAGAAAAATAAGGATAACCAAATTTCAAAATTTTTAGAAATATTGAGGAAATTAACGATAAAAATTCCATTTGTTGAAGCCTTGGAACAAATGCCAAGCTATGTGATATTCATGAAGGATATACTTAATCTGAAAAGGAAGTTTGTAGATAATGAGACTGTTGCACTTGGTGAAGAGTGTAGTGCTATAATTCAGAAGAAGCTTCCTTAAAAACTTAAAGATCCTGAAAGTTTTACTATTCTTTGTGCTATTGGTAAAAGATTTTTTAGAAAAGCTTTATGTGATTTAAGAGCCAGTATTAATCTTATGCCTTTATTAATTTTTAGAAATGTGGGTTTAGAAGGTATTTCACCTACAACTGTAACTCTTCAGTTAGCTAATCATTCAATTATATATCCTAAAGGAGTTATACAAGATGTTTTGGTATAGGTTGACAAATTTATATTTTTTATAGATTTTATTATATTAGATATGGATGAAGATATAGAAATTTCTATTATTTAGGAAGATGATTCATTACAACTGGAAGAGCATTGATAGATGCGCAGAAAGGAGAACTAACTATGAGATTTAGTGATCAGCAGGTTAAATTTAATATTGCAAAATCAATGAGATACCCTGCAAAAGAGCAAGAGATTGAATGCTTCAGAATGGATATCAATGTTATATTTAAGCCATGAATATTTCAAGAAGACATTTGAAAAAGAATTTGAAAAGGAATATTTGGAATATCAAGATGAGGATAAAATTCAAGATGAATCTACAGAAGTGATTAAAGAAGAATTGGATTATGTTCATGAAAAATTTGAAATGTTAGACCCTACAGAAAGTAATAAGAATTTGATTTCTTCTATTGAGAAACCTCTTGAAGTGGAACTGAAACACTTCCTACACATTTAAAGTACGCATTCTTAGGAGATTTATCTATATTACCTGTTATGGTATCCTCAAAATTAACTGATAAGCATGAACAACAATTGTTAAAAACTTTGAGAAGATATAAGAAAGCCTTAGGATGGACATTAGCTGATTTTAAAGGAATCAATTCTTCAACTTCTATGCATAGAATTTTATTGAAAGATCAACATGAATTAAGAGTTGATCCTTAAAAGAGATTGAATTCTATGATGAAAGAAATTGTTAAGAAAGAGAATTCAAAATGGTTAGATGCTGGAATAATATATCCTACTTTAGAAAGTGCTTGAGTGAGTCCAATTCACTGTGTTCCAAAGAAAGGAGTTGTGACTGTAGTGACAAATTAGAATAATGAATTAATACCAACAAAATAAGTCACTGGATGGCGGATCTGCATAGATTATAAAAAATTAAACACTACCACTAGGAACGATCATTTTTCCTTACCCTTTTTGGACCAGATGTTGGATAGGTTGGCTGGGCTTAAATATTTTTGTTTTCTAGATGGATATACCAGTTATCATTAAATATCTATTGCTCTAAAGGATCAAGAGAAAACAACATTTACTAGTCCTTATGGTACTTTTGTTTTTTTGGCGAATGCCCTTTGAATTATGTAAAGCACCTACAACATTTCATAGATTTATGATATCAATTTTTTGTGATTTAATTGAAAAAGGGATTGAAGTCATTATGAACAATTTTTCTGCATTAAGAAATTCATTTAAAATATGTCTAAATCATTTAGATAATGTTCTCGTATTAAACTGGGTAAAATGTCAATTTACGGTTATAGGAGGAATTGTGCTCGGGCATAAAATTTCAGAAAATGACATTGAAGTAGATAATGCAAAAATTCAAGTTATATCAAACTTTCCTCCACCTACTACTCTAAGAGAAGTTAGGAGCTTTTTAGGGCATGCTGGATTTTATAGGCTATATAGTAAAGATTTTTCAAAAATTACAAAGCCTTTATTCCAACTTTTGGAAAAAGATACAAAATTTGAGTTTAACCAAGATCGCTTTAAAGTCTTTGAAACTTTAAAGGAAAAACTGATGACTTCTCCTATAATTGTTTTATCTGATTGGAAGAAATCTTTTGAATTAATGTGTGATGCTAGTGATTATGCAATCAGAGTTGTTTTGGGATGGAGATATGATAAGATTTTAAAGTCATAAACTATGTTATTAAGACTCTTAATGATGCTCAGATTAACTATACCACTATTGAAAGAGAGTTATTGACAATTATTTATGCTTTTAATAACTTTATGTCATATCTGATTGGAGCTAAATGTATTGTGCATACTGACCACTCAGTTATTAAATATTTGATGCAAGAGAATGATGCAAAATCAAGATTAATTAAATGGGTACTTTTGATGCAAGAGTTTGATTTTGTAGTAATCGATAGGAAAGGGACTGATAATCAAAGTGTTGATCATATATCTAGGCTAGAATAGGAAGAAATACTAGATTTTGAAAAATAAATTAATGAAACTTTTCCTGATGAATAACTTTATGCAATAAAGGGATGAAAAATACTTTAGTTTGCTGATATTGTAAATTATATAGTTAATGGTATTTTACCACATGGACCAACAAAATAATAGGAAAAGGAATTCATTCATAATGCAAAATCTTATTTTTCAGATGACCCCTATTAGTATAAACAATGCAAAGATTTAATAATGAGATGATATATGCCTTACAAATAAATTCAGGAATATATCCAAAAATGTCATGATTCTAAATTTAGAAGTCATTTTGGGAACTACTGAATGTTGATAAAATTTTGCAATCTGGATTTTATTGGCCTACTCTATTTAGAGATATTATAATTTACAATATATATATATA
>JXCR01129622.1:132299-146726 GCA_002079205.1 Phalaenopsis hybrid cultivar
GATGGGGGGCCTAAAAACAGAAGGTTGGTTAAAGAGTGTTTGGTAGTAGTTAACAGCACTGACATATATATATATATATATATATATATATATATATATATATATATATATATATTGCAGTGGATTATTCTTCAAAATGG
This sequence comes from Phalaenopsis hybrid cultivar, assembly GCA_002079205.1. Classification (NCBI taxonomy): domain Eukaryota; kingdom Viridiplantae; phylum Streptophyta; class Magnoliopsida; order Asparagales; family Orchidaceae; genus Phalaenopsis; species Phalaenopsis hybrid cultivar. Next base: position 132,440 of record JXCR01129622.1, read on the forward strand.
ATATAAGCAAGTGCTTTACCTCGATGTGATGATCGGATAGTTTCAAAATTTTTATGTAAAAATATTTTTACAAGATATGGAATGTTGAAAGTAGTCATTACCGACGAAGGATCTCATTTTAAGAATGCAACAGTTGCAAGATTAGTGAAAAAATATGATATAATGCATAAAATTACAACTGCTTATCATCCCCAGACTAGTTGTTTGGCAGAAATATCTAATCGTGAAATTAAAAGAATTTTAGAAAAAAGTGTGAATCCTAATAAAAAAGATTAGTCTGCTAGATTAGATACTGCATTATGAGCATACATGATAGCTTATAAGACAGTTATCGGAATGTCCCCTAATAGATTAATTTTTGGGAAGACTTGTCATTTATAAGTAGAATTTAGAGCATAAAACTTATTGGGCTATTAAAGAATTCACGTTCAATTTCAATTTAAAAGATGTTGAAAAGAAAAGACTATTGCAATTGAATTAGCTTGAAGAAATTAGGAATGAATCTTTCAATAATTTTAGGATTTATAAGGAAAGAATGAAAGAATGACATGATCGAACAATAATAAAATAGAAATTTGAGCCTAGACAGGAAGTTTTATTATACAATACAAGATTAAAATTATTTCTTGGAAAACTGAAGTCTAGGTTGAATTGGTCTTTCAGAAATATAAAAGTCTATCTATATGAAGTTGTTAATATTGAAGATTTGAAGACAGAAAGAATAATTAAAGTGAATGGGCATAGATGTAAGCCATATTTTGATGGTCAAAGACCAGTTTTTAAAGAGATTGTAATGTTGGTTCACCCAAATAAAGACTAGGAATGTCAGGCTGAGGACATTAACCATGTGATTTGTCGGAGGCAACCCATATTTATCGTTGTTTATTTTGTTTTCATTTGTTTTGTTTGAAATTTTATATTTATATTTGTATCTTTATAGATTTCATGTATTTGAGAAATTTGACATTAAAAAATATTGTAAAACATCTTTATAATTGTATGGAAGAATTAAGATTTTATTGGATTAAAATTGAACTGGTGAATTTTTTAGAATTGTCGCATGATGTGCCAGATTGACGCCTGAAGCACCATATTCCAAAGACCTGGCGCTTGAAGCCCCAAAATCGGTGCCTGAAACACCACAATGAAGGAAATGACTTACATCATTTCAACAGGGGGTTTTTGGTAATTTTTGGCTGGTTCTTCTATTTATAACACCCAAAAACTGATTCCAAAGTCCAATTTAAGAAGGGGAAACAAGAGTAGAGTCATTAGTTTTCAATTCCTATGACTTCCCACTTTAAAGATTCAGCTAGTTATGGAATTTTCAACCGGAGAAAGTTCATCAGTTTTGATTCACAGAAGTTACATGATCGAGTTCTTGAGAAGAAGAGGCTAATCAAAGAAAGGTGATTTGTATATCGAGGATTCAATAAACTGAATACTCGAGTGGAAGTAATTGTTGTGCAGAGACGCTGGGAAGTGCTTTGCTACACTACTGCCGCCATAATTGTCCTTGTGGTGAAGAAGTTATATGAAAATCTTCATGGAATCAACCAAGGAATTGTCTACGTGAGAGGCAATTTTGTGCAATTCACTCCTTCAAGAATAAACGAAATGTTTATATTTGAAAGTGTTCCTATTTGCCATTACGCAAATTTTACCTCTATGAGAGATAATATGAATGAACTCTATCGATACCTTATGGATGAAGATGCAAATTGGGAGTCTTGAGATGATGGAAATGTAAGTTTTTATTCATCATTCTTAAATCGTGCTTCTAAGGCAAGGCATTTTTTTATTGCATCAAAATTACTCCCCATTATGAAAATCAGTAAGGTAACTAAGGAGAGTGTTATTCTAAGCTACTGCATTCAAACTAGAAAACTTGTTGATATCAGAGCTATAATTGTGAAATCGGTTTAGGGTTTGATTGTCAATGGATCTCTAACTTGATTGGGGCATCCATTCATTATTTTCTTAATATGCAGTCAATCACAAGTACGTCATGAGAGTTCGGAAAAAGTGCTTCTTCCTTGGAAGCTGATGGATCCAAAAGTCTATTGTACCTATATTGGAATGAGAGATGAGGACAATATGAATGTACTGATGGATCAAGCATCCCAGAATTCATCACCTATTTAACCTTACTTCAGTTCGAACACACTTTTGATAAGGATCAAGAAGATAGAAAAAGAGGCATAGAACCATATGCATGCAATTGGAAATGTTTCTGAAATGTTAGATCATCTTGATTGGAGACTGAAGGAACATTTTGAACAAATTATTGTATTGAAGATGGTTAATGTACGTACACTATCAATCCATGGGAGATATCTAGGAAGACGATAGCGAAGAAGATGTTTGAACTTACATAATGCACGGAATGTTTTGCTTAGTAATGCTTGTTTGTGTTATTGTGTTATGTTAGATTACATTTTGTTTTATTGTTGAACTATATTAATGTTTGTGTTTAGTATTTTGATGTTTAGATTTTAGTGTTAGGATGTTTGGTTTGCTTTGAACATTGGATTAAATTTTGGTTGCTTGAAAAATCTTAGTTTGTAATTGTGCATATTTTATATATGAAAGTGAGTTTTTGTTTGTGAAAGTTAGGTGTTAGAGTAATGTTTAATTATAATTTTAAATGTTTATTTGAGTTAATTAGAGGTTGAAGTAAAGCAATACGCAACATATTTTCACAGAAAATGAAATTTGGAAAAATTAAGGCATTGGCGCCTGATGCGCCAAACTGCCGTCTGATATACCAGTTGACATAGAGTTGGTGCTAGAAGGGCCACATTTGGCGCCTAATGCACCAAATCTCCGAAAACGCCAGATTACTTAGAAAACTGTGAAATCGCATTGTAAAACTCCATTTTTACTACTTTAGTAGATTTAGTGTGTAAATTTTTCAAATATTATTCAATATTACAAAATACACAAGACATATATATGAATAAATATTAAATATAATCCCAATAAAAATACCTTTTATGAAAATAGTTTATTTTAAAACTCTTTTGAAATTGCCAAATCCCCTTTAAAATCAATGCAAGTATATGCATCGTTCAAATAATAAAGGACTCTAATGGAGTTCTAGATATCTATCCCATAAGGAAGCTGGAAAAACCTATAAGTAAATTCTTAAAATTATTTTATAACTTAATAATTCAAACATAAAAGTGAAGTGCGAAGTTTGAATATTAATTCAATTCTTCACAAAACCATATCTCAAAGTAGGGAGAATGATCAAGAAGACTACTCAGAATTTATGAGAAGAATACGACAAAACATGAATTTCATATATAAAAATACGTTGTTGAAATAAAAGATATAAAAGACACAACTTATCTCACAATCTTTCCCAAGAAAATCTCTAGAATTTCTCTCCAAGCCTTTCTCTCTTTACAAGCACACTCAATTCTATCTTAGAAGTGTAATTAAGAATAAATCTTTCATCTTCACTCTTCTCTTACAAACCTAGAAGAAAATCTCTTCTTCTTCTCCTTGCCTTTCACGCCACCCTCACTTTCTTGTTCTTTTCGTCCCCCTTTCCAACTCCTTTAAATCTTCCTTTCTTTTATTTTTGGGCTGCTTCTCTTAAAAAAGAATTCAAAATTTCCTCCAAAAATCAACTCTTTTGAATTCAAAAGATGTTTCATTTGATCTAAGAGACATATCCAATCATAAAAGAACCTTCTAAAGTGTCTATATGCATTAAATTAGTCCAATAGGTGTGTAGAACAAGTGTCCCTTTGAAAATTTGTGCAAAATTCATCTCAAACCGCCTTAATCTGCAAAAAGACATCTCTGGCGCATCATGTGCCAATTCTGGCGCATCATGCCTTAAGCCTCTACTAAACAACGCATCTTGCGCCAATCAAGCGCATCATGCACCAGAATTCCAAAATTTGCTGTTTTGGCTCCAAATTTCGTCCTTTTTGCCATTTTTGCTCCAAATACCTAAAACTGATATACCTGCAACAAAAATATTAAAATAACCTTCTTTAAAACGCAATACCACCAAAAATAAGCATAAAATTTGTACTTGAAACACTATATTATTTTAGTGTATTAAGCGTCTCCTAACTCTAAACCATGAACTATGGCTTCACATTGTGCGCATTAGAGAAAAATTCGGAGGTCAAAGATCTTAGTTTTCATCTTCTCTTAGTAAAAGCTTTACTTTAACTTAGAAATTTTTGTTTTTCACTATGGATTTTTTCTATATTATGGGAAATCCGAAACTTAAGATTTTTTTTTGGAAAGCATGAAGAAAGCTCTTGGTGAAAAGTTTCTTACCAAACAAATCTTAGTTGGGGAGTTAGATTTTTTATTTTGTAATTTATTTTAATTTTATTCGGATTTTCATAGAAATTCCAATGGCTCCACGAGTAAAGAGAGAAAAGCCGACATATGATTTTTACACAAGAAGATTTGTCAATTTTAAAGCACAACATTGTTATACACTCAAATGAAAACAAGAAAATTGATCTAAGAACTTGCATTTGCTAACCTGGGTGGCAAGATTGAGAGGTTGATCAACCCCAAAAAGTGGGAGAGGTTTTGCTACTTCACTGCATTAGCGATTGTACTAATGATTTGGCAGTTTTTTTCCAACTTGAGGTTTACTAGTGACGACCACATACTTGTGATAGATAGGAAAGTTGAGTTTTCTAGAGAAAGGATCAATGCTTTTTATGGGCTGAGAAATGTATTCCATTGCAAATACACTACATTCGTGATGACTGACTCATAACTAGATGAATTGATTGCTTTTTTGACTGATGGGAGAGGAGACTGAAAGATTAAAAATAACATGAAAGTTAACTTCTCCGCTTCCATGTTGACTGTTCAGTCAAAGGTATGACACAACTTCATCTCTGCTAAATTACTACCAACAAATCATCTCAGTGAAGTAACGAAGGATAAAGCTGTGTTAAACTTCTGCATTTAGAAAATGAAGGCAGTAGATTTTGGTGATCTCATAGTTCATCATGCTCGGATTATAGCTAGTAGTGCTACAGCTAGTGGTTTGGGTTACTCAACCCTGATTTTCACTTTATGTGATAAATCAGGAGTAGAGTCCCATAGAAATGAGGAAAGACTGCAACCACAAAATCCTATCAGGAAGCATATGGTTGAAAGAGTTGAATCATCTGTTGAGTCTAGGAGTGGAGGTAGTGATACACACTCTACATCAGTTGTAGGGTCATCTACTTCTTGCTTTGCTTCACTTGAAAATATTATGGAGCAGCTTATGATTCGATAAATGGATATAGTTAATATGCAGAATCAGATTGGAGAAATTGGAGCAAGAAAAACTTATAAATATGAGTATACGCAGAGGAGAGTTCAACATGATATAGCTTTCAAATAAGCTATGGTTAGATATCTTAGGTGCGAAAAGAATGTAGGAATTCCAACTTAGCCAAGCTTCACTCCTTATGCTCTTGTTCATGAAGAAGAAGAAGAAGAAGAAGTAGATGATGATGAAGGTGATGAGGATTGATATTCTTAGGAGTCTAGCTTGTTTATTTTGTTTGTTTGTTTATTATTTTTTATTATGTTGTTATGTAGTTGTATTTGAAACTGTTGCAGTAAAAACTTTCGTCTTGTGTTGTGGACTTAAATTGTAATAGTAACAGTAGATTTTGACTTTTTCTGCATTTTTAGTATTTTTCAATTTTTGTTTCTATTTTAATTTTCAACAAATCTTTTAAAATACATTATTTTTTGTTTAATGCTTTAAAACCTGTATATATTTTTAAAGTTAATACCTGCGGTATGCCAGAGCTCTGTTTCATACTCAGAAATCCTCTACAGGTTAGTTTTAATTTTTATGCATATAGTATTCTCTTTCACTAACTAAATTTTATACTAACACATTTTTAAATTACTTAAAAATTTAAGTTTGGGGGAAAAAAAATTTCTTTTAAAAAAAAAAAGTAAACTAAATTTTATTTTTCCTAAATTAACTATAGTGTTAAAATTAATTTAACTAGACTTGGGATATTAAGATTTAACTATACATGGTTATACTTATGTTTGTGAATATTATGGTAAATTTAGGTAAAAGTTTTTAGTAATGAAAGTCAATTTGTAAGTTAAAGATGTTTGGTATGATAAGTTAAGAATATGTTTTTTCTATTTTAAGTGAAGAAAATTAAAATTTTGAATTATTAAGAATTTTACAGTTTCATGTAAGAAGAAAATAACAAAACTTTATGAAAAATCATAAACTAATATGAATTTATGAAGTGAAGAAAGGTAAGGAGTTTTGACTTTAAGAAGAGGATACTGAAGTTCAAAATTATTAAAGACTATCCAGATATGGTAATCCTCACTTAAAAAGGAAAAAAGAAGGGATTGAAAAGATCCTAAAAAAAAAAAAGAAAAGAAAAGAAAAATGAGTGAAGAGAAGCTTGAGGAGATGCCAAATCAAAAATTCGCTTCACTTGAATCAACTTAAGGAAAAAAGCTTTATTACATTTTCTAAACTTGTATTGGAGTAATAACATTATTAGTAAAGTTTTCATGAAGTTCTTTTTAATATGAATGTTCTAGGTATCCATGATGTGACAAATTACAATTCTTCTTGAAATGAATAGAGAGATTCTGAAAACTTAAATTTGATTATTAAATATTCTTGGACTTAGAGTTTGAATCTAAGTTATTAAAGGTTTTTTTTTAAATTTTACAATTTTATTTGTTAAACTAAAGTATAGAAGTTATAATTTAATCGCCATCCTAAGTCATAAGCTTCTATGTAGTAATGTGTAACTTGAAGACTAGTAACATTTAAGTTCGATAGATTTTGATACACAAAAGAATATGTTATTTTAAGTATACATTTTATTTTTATTTTTGGTGATATTACACTTTAGAGATGGGTTTTTTCATGTTTTTTTTGCAGGTATATTAATTTTAGGCATTTGGAACAAAAGTAGAGAAAAGGATAAAATTTGGAGCCAAAACAGTGAATTTTGGGATTCTGGAGCCTAATGCGCTAGATTGGTGCCAAAAGTGCCATTTGATAATGAGCTGGCGCCAGATGTGCTAGATTTGGCACCTGAAGCACCAAAACCCAGAACAACTTGGTCTTGAGCAAGTTGGCGCCTGAAGCACCAAAAATGGCTCTTGATGCACCAAAGACTACTTATTCTGATTAAGGCAGTTTGTGACAATATTTACATGAATTTCAGAGGGGAAACTTGTTCTAAACACTCCTTGGAGTGATTCAATACATCTAGAAACCTTGGATAGTTCTTTTATAAAGAGATATGTCTCTTATATCAATGGACATGTCATTTGAATTCAAAAGGGTTGACTTCTGGATAGAAGTTAGGAGGGAATTTTGAATTCTTTTTAGAGGGAGTCAGCCTTTAATTAAAGAGATGAAAGTCTAGGGCTAGAAGAGAGTTTTTGTTGGGATTAAATTGTATATTTACTATTATATTTGTCATGTGTATTTTTAAATATTGAAAATAAATTACAAAATTAACGCACTAAATCCACCAGCATTAGTCTTAAATTTTTAGTTAAATTCTTTGTAGATGATTTAGATTCTAGATCAAAATCCCTTAGGCTATTCTTCTATCTCAAGTTATGTTCTAATTCTTCCTATTGGTACTATGTGAATGGTGGAGGTGGCCTTTCTATATTTATCTTAGTTGAGAAAATTGGTTTTCCTAATTCTTTAGTAATTTCCTCTATTGACTTTTCAATCTCCTTATCCTCATTTCTTAATTCAAAGTTCTTTTAATATATTTCCTCCAATTTCTTTCTATCTCTTAGTTTGATATCATTATCTTGTTCATCATTTTTCTCGTAAGGGGTCGTTAGGTAAAATATTTGGAGGTCTAACATTAATTGAGTAAAAAATCAGCCTTAGTTGATTTTCTATATTTCTTATGGCAGCCCCTCGACTTTTCAACTGATTTTCTATTTGATAAAAAACATTTTATTCTTCTCATAAGCTAAGTTAGAGATAAATTCAAAAGGAAAAGAAGGTCCAATGTTATATTTATCTTGATTATTCCAATTACCCAAAGGATGTTTTTTATTGTAATCTAATGATTTGTTTCCTCCATAATTTTTATTCTAGTTAAAGTTGAAAGGATTCCCCTGGCCTAGGTTATCATAATTAAAATAAGGGTTATTTGAGTGATTGTTTTTATCATTGATATTTTCAAAAGAGTTAGTGTCAACGATCTGTCTAATTGGATTTCCTAAATGACTAGGGGTTCAAGAGATTGAAACATTTCGTAATGATCTAATTCTCTTGAAACATCTATAATCTGAGAAATGAAAATATTTAATATATCATCTTCATAATAATTCATCATTTCTATAGCAACTTCTGAAGATCTTTTCAGTTTTCAAATCCTCCTAGCAGTTCTCTCTATTTCTGAGTCGTATAATTAAAGGTCTACAACTCTCGAACTACGCATAGAAATCTAGAGACTTAAATAATTTAATTAATATCAAACACATTAAAGATATTTTTGGTTTTTTAAGTTTTCTTTTTATTATTATTTTTTAATTATATATTATACATCTTTTATATATATTTATATATATTTAAGAAAATGATAATTTCTATTAAGATCAAACAATTGTTACAAGGAGGTGAGGGGCATGGACTAAGTCCCCTTTATGCAAAAAGCTAAGGGAGGAGGTGGATGAGGAGGAAACAAGAACCTTTTGAGATTCACATCCATTTCAAGCCAATAGGTTAGCAGGCCTATTACCTTCTATTTATATGAATCTATAATTGACTATTATTTCTTTGCTCAAGCTATGGATTTGTTTGGTCCACCGTAGGATGTGCCAAGGAAGAGAAGCTCTCCCTGTTACATAATCCAAAAGAAGGGAAGAGTCCACTTCAATCAACATGTCTTTCCATTTGTTTATATTAGCAATCTTGATAGCCCTATATATATATATATATATATATATATATACATATATATATATATATATACATATGTACATATTATGGAAGGAGCAAGTGCTCCATATTCATTAGAATAAAGCAAAGCAATAAAATTACAAACAAAAAGTTGGACCCTTAAATAAACAGCAGGGTGAGCCCATCAAAACAAAGACCTAATAAAGAGTTTGTCTAACAAAAGGAAGGGGTAAAAGATCTCCTTGCAGGAGTAACTTTAGTGGAGGAGGTGCAGATTTACTGATGAGGGTATGTTTGGAGTGAAGCTCCACTCTAGCTAACCAATTGGTTGCCCTGTTCCATTCCCTATGAATATCAGAGAAGCTAATCTGTAGTCTCTGCCTCATTTGTTGTATCCCTGTAATCAAGTATACTAGATGCCAAGGGCTATCCCTTGAACCATTCACAATGTTAATTAAAGTGATGGAGTCAGATTCCACCCAGAGCTGTTGCATATCACATCTTCTAGCTGAAAGAATGGCCCAGTAGATTGCCTGAGCTTCAGGTTCGAAAGGGTCTCTAGCCCGGGCAAGAGACTAAAAAAATAGTAGAGATACTACTCTACAATCCCCGAAAACACCCCCCATGCCAGCATGGGGATATAAGAAGCTGCCATGAGTATTGACTTTAACCCAGCCCTTTTGGAGAGGATGCCACCCCACCAGAATGGGCTTAAAAGGAATAGAGGTACCATGATCACCAGGAGATAATTTATCAAGAAAGTTCTTATGTTTACAGAGTTTCTGTAAAAATGCTAGGCAATTATGGGCCACTTTCTTCACCCCTAAATTGAGCTCCTCAAATTTCATCTTGCTCCTTGCCATCCACACAAACCAAGCAACAATGCAAGGCAACACAAAAGCCATGCCAATCAGCCAATCATGCCAGAACTGAAAGAAATATTCCCAGGACAACTTCTGAATTGGAAGATTAACCTGAGTAAAAATAACCTCCCAAATCTACTACACCATGGAACACTTAAAAAATAGGTGGTTCACTGATTCCTCCTCCAGCTTGAATAAAACACACCAAGCCTTAATCCTTTCAATTTCAGAATGTCATCAGTGGGAAGGAGTTTATGAAAAAGTCTCCAACAAAAGAAAGACATAGATGGTGAAAGAAATTTACTCCACACTCTAGTACCCCATTCCACAGCATGTTGAGGGAAGCAAGACTCCCCAATGAATGCAGCCACACTTTTTGAATGACCATTTTTCACCTCCACTCTATCTTTTTTAGATGGATCTATGGAAATTTTCGGAATACTAGCAATCTGAGAAGAATCACACACAGTTTGAAGAACTTCAAGATTCCAGCCCCCATGCACCCAAAGATCAGCCACTTGAATAGATTCATCAAAAATATTTGAGGTACCATGATCCAATCTCCTATCCAAGGCCCAGTTATCCAACCAGAAGTTAAGTTTACTTTCTCCCACCTCCCAAATGAATAAATTCTTTGCCTCAGTCCTTACCTTCAGTAACTTGGCCCAAATTGTTTAAACTCCCAATTTCTTTTAAGGATAGACCTTATAGCAGGTTTAGTTGCTTTAGAGAAAATAATAATGTCATCAGCAAATGCTAGGCGATTAATAATCAAATTAGACTAGTGGCTATATAGAGAGTACGCAGCCTTCATAGCTACCTCATTAAGCATTCTAGATAAGTAATCAAATGCTAGAATAAAAATTGAGGGAGACAAGGGGTTTCCTTACTTGATACCTCTAGAAACACTGAAGAAACCATGGGAGCATCCATTGATGAAAATAAATTGATAGTTATTTAGTAACCATCTACTAATAAGAGAGAAGAATGAAGGTGAGAAGCCTCTAGCAGTGAGAACTTCCTCAACAAAACCCCAACTAATAGTATCATAAGCATTCTTTATGTCCAATTTGAAAATCCCTCTACACTGTTTATCCAGGTCCAAAACCAACTCCTGAGCCAATAAAACATTATCCCCAATGCTTCTCCCTTTAACAAATGTAGTTTGATTTTCACTGATAAGCTGATTAAGATGAGGTTGTAGTCTACTGACAATAATCTTACTAATGACTTTGGATAGTACAGAAGTCAAGCTTATTGGTCTGAAATGTTACCATCTATAACTAGCTTTGTCCTTAGGAATCAAAGTTATAGTAGAACAAGTAAAATATTTAGGTAGATCAGTTACCCAAAATAAGCTTTGCAAAGCGATTATGACATCCTTCTTAACAATATGCCAAGCCTTCTTATAGAAATCAGCTGTAAATCCATCAGGACAACCCACTTTAGAATTATTAATTGAAGCTAATGCATCCCAAATCTCCTTCTCTTTAGAGACAACAACAAGATCCAAGTTGTTAGTAAATTCCACCTCTTTAACAAAAAGTTCCTGCTGAATAGGGAGTCTGTCGAACTGAGGCTGAGTAAATATCCAACACTAGTGGCAATACCATCAGCATTATTAATCAAAATACCATTAGAGTCAAGAATATTATGAATAGTATTACACCTTCTCCTGTAATTAATACAAGCATGGAAGAATTTAGAGTTCCTATACTCCTCATAGAATCTTACCTTAGTTTTATTCTGAGCATAGAATTCCTCTTACATAGAGATTGCCTCCAGCAAAGCTTCATTAGCCCTAATTAGTTCTGCACTAACCTCATGATTAGATTCAAGTAGCTACTCCCACTTAAGCACTATATCTTCAGCTTAATTTACCCTAGCATTAACATCTCCAAAAACACTCCAATTCTACTGTGATAGCTGGTTACCCATCTTCTTATGTAACATCCAGAGCTTAACCCAAGGGTTCTGATGACTACAATTCTTCCAAGCTATAGAAACTTGGTTAATAAAATCACTCTATAGAGACCACATATTAAGATACTTGAAACAAGACCTGCTCTTAGTAGCGAGGGGCAACAATTGTAATCATCAGAGGTCTATGATCTGAAGCACTCATTACTAGATGTTGAATAGAAGTGTGAAGGAACTCCTTAAGCCAAGCATCACTGACTAGAATTATATATGGTCTCTCCCATAACTTTCCTCTTTTCTAAGTATATTTGGGTCTAAGAAACGCCAAATCAAATAGTCCTTCCAGCTGAATGTTACCATTGAAATAATTGATTAGACTCAAATCCGGCAATCTACCCCCTTTATTTTCATTAGAAGAAGCCACACAAGTAAAATCACCCCTACAAGCCAAAAAGTACCCTGATTAGTGTTGATATCCAGTAACTGACTCCACAATTCTTTTCTTGCCACTACTTAGCATCTTGCATAAATAACAGTGGCCAAGCCACTACACTCTCCCAAAGTAAATCTCAAATCTAGAAACTACTCATTGTCCCATATAATAGTATAATTAATTTCATTTCTACAGAACAACCAAATTTTATTATATAGATTATTGAAAAATTGAAAGAAACAATTTTTATAATAATTCTCTGATGATGTTTAGAGACCAAGGGTTCCAAAATAGAAATAATACAAAACTTCTGCATCATATTAAGAGCAAGAATTCTATTAAGGGATCTAGGATGAGCCATCCAAAATAAAAATTTCATCATCCAAAGGAAGTGGATTTCCCCCTCCTTATAGTTCTGACCCCAATAGAAGCTTGTTGAGCAGAACCCTCCCCCACATTGAGAGGATTGAAAACCAAATTTTTTAACTCCTATGCAGTTTTCTTTTTCTTTTTAGATTTTTGGACTTGTCAGTCCTCCTCTATGGCCACATTCAGCTGGTTTATCAAATTATCATCCAGAGAACCTCCTCATAGAGCTACTCTAGCTTCCTCTTGTGACACCTCAAAAATAGGTTGGGTAGCCACCTCTTGATTAGTTACAACCTCATCACAGAGCACTGGAGCCTTAATTATAGGATTAACAAGTTGGAGATCCCTCTCCATAGTTCCAGTAGTCCTCACAAATTCCCCAACATTAGATATAATATGTTGTGCAGCCTTATCCTGAGCAAAAATCACAGGAGCCCAAGTAATGGGTTTCAATCCCTCCCTCACAACCTGTGGGATGGAATCTATAACCACTACCTCAGAACCTCTAATTGGTTCTTTATATCTAAACTTGTCACCATGTGGAACATTCTCCACTGCAGTCCCCCTTTCTTCGAGCTCCCCTGTGGCCTCTTGTCTTTTCCTCAGATTGGGAAGCAACTATTATCAGTATTTCCAAACATTTTACAATGATGGGAGTAGTAGGGCTTTTGTTCAGCAATAATCCTTTTGTCGGTAATCATTACGTTTAGTACCAAGCCAAATCTCTTCCACAACAGGGAGAGTAATATCCCTCTCAGTAAAGATCCTTGCCACTAAAGGTCTTGATAGATTAAATGTGGGTACATCAAGCTTGAGAGGTCTCCTTAATGCCATACTTATATTAAAGAACAATTTATGATTAAAGAAATGCAGTTTAATTCTAGGATACCGTTGACCTCACTTTTGGTCGAGGTTTAGTTTTGCCTCTTTCATAGCCTAAGGTCTAGCCATAGTACTTTTCTATTTGACTATTCTTAGAAAACTAGACATGGAACCCTGACAATTAGAAATTTTACCAACTTCTTTACTCAACTTGAAGTTCCACATATTGATCCTAACCTCTAAGCATTTAGTAGGTGGGATCATGACCAAGGGAAAATATGTTGAAATTTTCATACATATTTTATACTGTTTTTAATGATATTGCACTTTAAAGAAAGGTATTTTTGACTTTTGTTGCAGGAATGATGAATTAGGGTCATTGGAGCAAAAAGATGCAAAAAAGAGCAAATTTGGAGCGAAAAGGACCAAAATGTGGAGATTTGAACTAGGTCGCTGACGACGCCCTCGACCCCGTCGATGGCGAGTTTTTCCCGAGACTACAGGAAAAAATTCTTTCAGAAGCCCACCGACGGTGCCATCAACCCCGCCGACGGCGAGATCGATGGTTATGCCTACTCAAGCTTTAGATAAGGCCAAATTTTGAAGGGATGCTTAGGCAACTCTTGGGAAAGCTCATCCACAACTTTAAAAGAATATTTTTGGCCAAAAATTAGAGAGTCTAGAGGCCTTGGAGGTTACCATTAGTGTATAGAATTTTCAATAGAGTGTAATAATTGTGAGGATTTCTTCAAGAGATTGTAAGAGTGGAGGGAAAGTGAGAGATTTCTTCCTCCTTGCTACTTCGAAAAGGAATTTTGTGTGTTGTAAAGAAAGGAAGAGATTCAGAGGAACTTCGAGGAGTATTCTTAGGGAAAAATTAGAGATAAGTTATTTACTTGTTGTAGTTTGTATGACTTTGATTTTATATATGAATTCTGAGTTTTGTTGTGTTTTCCCCATGAG
>JXCR01129622.1:171015-192128 GCA_002079205.1 Phalaenopsis hybrid cultivar
ACCTTAAATCACCTTAAGCATAAGTTAAAGAGTAGGTTTCCTAGAGTTTTAGGAGTACACACATTAGGTGAGAATCCATCCACCTAGTCCTCAGTGTAGACCTCTTAGACTTTAGGTCTAGGTGATAGCCCATCCACCTAATTCTCAGTGTAGGTTTCCTAGAAATTTAAGTGCACACCATAGGTGAGAGTCCATCCACTTAACCCTCAGTGTAGGCTTCCTAGACTTTAGGTGCACNAGTAGTACAACAACAACAACAACAACAACAACAAAGCCTTAATCCCACTACGTGGGGTCGGCTACATGATTCATCCTTTCACCATTGCGTCCTATTTAGTGTCATATTTTCATTTAGTTCTAGTAAATTAAGATCATTTTTAACCATTATTGAGTCCACTTAATCCCACTACGTGGGGTCGGCTACATGAATCTTTTTTCTCCATTGCGTCCTATTTAGTGTCATCTTATCATTTAGTTCTAATAAATTAAGATCATTTTTAATACAATAAGCCCAAGTCTTCCTAGGTCTTCCTCTGCCTTTCTTAACACAAGTCGAATCTAATTTCCTTCTAGTAAATTAAGATCATTTTTTATACAATAAGCCCAAGTCTTCCTAGGTCTACCTTTGTCTTTCTAATAAATTAAAATCATCACCATTGCGTCCTATTTAGTGTCATATTTTCATTTAGTTCTAGTAAATTAAGATCATTTTTAATATTGCATCCTATTTAGTGTCATATTTTCATTTAGTTCTAATAAATTAAGATCATTTTTAATAGCGTCCTATTTAGTGTCATATTTTCATTTAGTTCTAGTAAATTAAGATCATTTTTAATACAATGAGTCCTATTTAGTGTCATATTTTCATTTAATTCTAGTAAATTAAGATCATTTTTAATACAATATCTATTTAGTGTCATATTTTCATTTAGTTCTAATAAATTAAGATCATTTTTTATACAATAAGATTTTTCTCCATTGAGTCATGTTTAGTGTCATATTTTCATTTAGTTCTAATAAATTAAGATCATTTTTTATACAATAAGCCTGTCCTATTTAGTGCCATATTTTCATTTAGTTCTAGTAAATTAAGATCATTTTTTATACAATAAGCCCATGTCTCCTATGTTCTGCCTCGGCCTTTCTTTACACAAGTCGAATTTAAAACATCTACTCTCCTAATCGGATCATCTAATGGTCGACGTNCGGAACAAATAGAACTGCATATAAGATTTTGCAAGATGAATTTTATTGGCCTACTATTTTTAGAGATGTTAATGAATATTATAAAACATGTGATTGATGTCAACGAGTAGGAAATATTTCTAAGAGAAATGAAATGCCTCAAAATTACACATTAGAAGCTAAAATTTTTTATGTGTGGGATTAGATTTTATGGGACCATTTATACCTTCATTTGGAAATTTATATATATTAATTGTTGTTGATTATATGTCCAAATGGATTGAAGCTATTGTTGTACCAATATGTGATACTCGGAGTGTTTTTTAAATATTTAATTAAAAATATTTTTACAAGATATGGAATGCCAAAAGTAATTATTACTGATGGAGGATCTCATTTCAAGAATAAGAGAATTGAGAAATTAATTAAAAAATATGATATTATGCATAGATTCTCTATTGCTTATCATCCTCAGACTAGCAGTCTAAAAGAGATATCAAATCGTGAAATTAAATGAATTTTATAAAAAGCTGTAAATCCTTATAAATCAGATTGGTCTACTAGATTAGATACTGCATTATGGGCTTACATAACTGCTTATAAGACTCCCATAGGAATGTCCCCATATAGACTTATTTTAGGAAAAACATGTCACTTATCAGTAGAATTGGAGTATAAAGCCTTTTGAGATTAAGGAATTTAATTTTAATTTAAAGGATGCTGTGAGAAAAGATTATTGCAACTCAATGAACTTGAGGAGATTAAAAATGAAGCATATAATAATGCAAAAATCTATAAAGAGAAAATGAAAAGATGGCTTGATCGGAAGATTCTTGAAAAGAAGTTTGAACCTGGACAAGAAGTTTTATTATATAATACAAGATTGAGATTATTTCTAGAGGAAAACTGAAATACAGATGGTTAGGACCATTTAAGGTAATTAAAGTTAATCATTACGGAACTGTTGTTGTTAAAGATCCTAACACTGGGAAGATATTTAAAGTTAATGGGCATCGATTGAAATATTATTATGAATGACACATACCATAATTTAAAGAAGTCTTAATGTTAAGTCAACCCAATTAATCAAATGGTGTGTCCAGACCAAGCGCTTAATGGGAGGCAACCCTTATATATATATATATCTATGTATTCCTATTTTGTTTAATAAGTGTTTATATGTTAGTAGATAATAATCCTACAAAATTTTGTATATTATAAATTAAGACAAATATTGGTATTAAAAGAAAATTTGGGATCAAATTGATCAAAAACATAAATTTGCAATTTTTGGCCACTGGCGCTGGCGCCGACAGCGCCCTCACAAATGGGCCAAAGCTCCTGTTGTGCCATTGAGATTGCCGACTGTGCTGAGAGAAGTTTTGTAGTTTTTGACAGTTTTTTTGTGGATTTTGGCGAGATTTTGCTCCGTAAAAACCATCGGGAGGAGTTCTTAAAGTCCTAAAAACCACCTTTGACGGCTGGAAATGTCCTATTTTCAAATTCCATGGCCGCTAATTCTAGAAATACTTCCGGGTATTGAGTTTTCTATAGAAGAAATTTTAACAGTTTTGATGCGCAAAGATTATATGATAAAGTTATTGTAAAGAAGAGGCTTATCAAGGAGAGAGGCTTTGTCAATCACAGATTGATTAATCCAAGTTCTTCAATTGATAAAATCATTGTACAAATGCGATGAGAAGTTCTGTGCTACACTACCGCTGTAGTTGTTGTACCAGTAGTTTAGGAATTCTATGCAAACTTACATGCAATTACCCAAGGAGTTGTCTTCATACGAGGTAAGGCCGTACCTTTTACTCCTGCGCAAATTAATGAGTTGTATATGACAAAAAATATTCCAATCTTTCATTATACAAATTTCATCCTTACGAGAGATTTGATGCAAGTTGTCTATAACTTTCTGACGGATGAAAGTGGTATTTGGGAAATGCGAGATGAAGGATATGTTAGTTTCTTTGCTTCATTGTTTAATCCAATATCAAAGCAGTGGCATTTCTTCATTTCTGCAAAATTACTCCCTACCATGAAAATTAGCAGAGTCACCAAAGAAAGTGCTATTTTGAATTATTGCATTCAGATGGTCTATATTTTTTTGTTGTTTTCAATTTTTTCTAATTGTTCTTCCTAACTCCGAATTGTAAGGTACTAAATTTCAGATCTTACACTACACTTAAGCAAACACAATAAGTAATTTAAAATAAGCAAACACGCTTAAATAAGAAAATATTAAAATTAAACTACAAACACTCTTTTTTTTTAATTTTTAAAATAAAAATACTATAAATTATAAAATAACTTACTACTACTTTTCATTACTTCCCCGACAATGACACCAAAAATTTGATGCGGGTGGATTAAGTGTGTTATTTTTACAAATTTTTTTCAATATTTCAAAATACAAATGACAGATACTGGTTGACAATCTAGAGCTCCCACTAGTCCCTCCTTTAAGGGCTAACAATCTCTCATCAGTTTCCAATCAACTGGACCAAATTAAGAATTTTAATCTGTCATCATAAAATCTGTAATTCTGCATCCAATAAAATATATTTTCCTATTTATTTGCACCCAACTCCATGGATGAATTACTCTCCCATGAAATCAAATGTTATTCTCCTCATGTTGTAGAAATCATAGCCCTTTCAAAACATATGTTTCTCAACCCATTTTAAAATTTCAATTGTCCATATCAAAAATTAGATGAAGATCAAAGTTTAAATCATCACAAATTATTGACATTTAAAACCATACAAAACAAAATCAATTCTTCACAAAACCATATCTCAAAGTAGGGAGAATGATAAAGAAGACTACTCAGAATTCATGAGAAGGATACGACAAAACACAGATTTCAAATATAAAAATATGTTAACAAAATAAAAGAAATAAAAGACACAACTTATCTCATAATTCTTCCCAAGCGAAATTCTAGAAGTTCTTTCCAAGCCTTTCTCTCTTTATAAGCACTCTTAATTCTCTTTTAGAAGTGTAATGAAGAAGAAATCTCTCACCTTCCCTCTCCTCTTACAGTCCTTGAAGAAGATCTCTAATTCCTTGACTTTCTCATTCTCTCTCTAACTCTCCTACTTGCCTTCATGCCACACACACCCCTTCGAGCCCTAGACTTCCCTCGCTTTTATCAAAGGTTGCCTCCCTCCAAGAAGAACTCAAAATTCCCTCCAAAATTTTATCCAAAAGTTAACTCTTTTGAATTCAAAAGATATGTCCATTGAATTAAAATATCTATCAAAAGTTTCTAAATGCATTGTACTCCAAGGGGTGGTTAGAACAAGTGTCCCTTTGAAAATTTGAGCAAAATTTGTCTCAAACTGCCTTAATCCGCAAAAAGTTATCCCTGACACATTTGGCACCAAATATGGTGCATCATGCGCCAACTCTCTGTCAAATGATCCATCTGATGTCAATCTAATGCATCATGCGCCAGTTTGCTGAAGACCACACTGTTTTGGGTTTGGCGCATCTGGCGTCAATCCGGAGCATCATGTGCCAAATTTGAAAATTTGTTATTTTGGCTCCAAATTTTTTCCTTTTTGCTAATGTTGCTCCAAATGCCTAAAATTGATATACCTAAAACAAAAATATGAAAATACCCTTCTTTAAAGTGCAATATCACAACAAATAAGCATAAAATATATAATTAAAACAACATATTATTTCGGTGTATCATCCGCCCAAGGGTGTTTAAAGTTGGAGATCTCATACTCTTTCTCAAAAGACCTATTCTTGCACACCACAAGATAGGTGGAAAATTAGAACCAACTTGGGAGGGACCATTTGTCTTATAGAAGGTCTATTCAGGAGGATCTTACCAGCTGGTGGATTTCCGAGGTGAAAGACCTATGTTGTCGGTTAATGGCCGATATTTGAAGAGATACTACATGACATGACATTTCTTGAAATGAATTTTTGAAGATGTTGCTTATTCTGGGGTTGTTTATTTGGGCAGTGTCTGTGATTCGGTCCAAAGTTTTGTAATAAACTTAATCTCAATAAAGTGAAATTTTGAAATTAACTAATTTTATTTTCTTCATTTTAATTCTGAAATTTCACTAAATGAATAATAATAATAATAATAATAATAATAATAATAATAATAATAATAATAATAATAGTAATAATAATATTACGAAAAGACTTGCACTTGTATAAATTCAATACTTATTTAATAACAAATTTTTTATTGTTCATATTTGTGCTAAACTTCAGCGTACTGTTATATTTCTGTCTTATGTAGAAAGATGTCGAGGCATAAGCTGATTTTCACTTTTAGAGATGGCATGAATCTCACACTGAATGAAGAAAGTGCAGCCCAGGGCGGCATCATAGACTTTGACTTGGACTTCAGTCGGGTCAACGTCAACTACGAGGGTCCCTAATGAGCATAGTTGGCCACCGGGAGATAGAAGGATTGCGATCACTGCTCAAAATAGGTACCAAAAAAGACTCCTCACTGAAGAGAAAAAAAGCAACAACACTACAATAACCAATGGAAGGAAATAGTCTTTTATAGTCCATGATCACTGCACTGACAGAAAATTTAGTCAGTGTCGAGGTGAAAGGGTGTCAGATGCACCGTTTAGAAGGACACAACACCGTAACACCAACTGTTGCAAGCATAGATCTTTCTTACGGTAGGAGAAAAGATGTATAAAAGAAGTAGAAGTGACACTCACCCTGATTCCTAAGGAGAGGTTCTATGACCCATGTATGGGAGAAACTTCTAGCAGTCTGCCTGTCATAGAGGATGAGTCAGAGTTTGTAACATAGCCAACACTGCCAGAAATTCCAGATGAGCTTTACAAGGGTTGCCCGATGTGCAACATTGAAATTTCAAGATAAGCGTCGATAATATAGGCGTTTTTGGAGTGCCAAGAATGTAAAGTCCTCCATCTGGAGCTTTATTGTACCTTTAAGGAGTATACAGCTGCTAACAAAAGGTGATAGGAGTCCGCACACCTAGATACTGAGTCTTACATTCCACTGTATACGGAGCTGAGTTGGACATGGTTTCTCAGAGATACTCAAATGTGGGAGCTGCCCCGAAAACCGTAAAGGATTCCTATGACAAAACTAGAAAGAATGAGGAGAGTCAAGAAAAGAGATTTCAAGTTTTATGAAGAAATTCAAGAGAAGTTTGTCAACTTCTTCGAAGGTCTGGAACTGCATATAGGAGTTTTATTCAAAAATGATGAATGGATGTTTCTCGACCGCGTATTTGACTTGAGGGATAGAGGTTGAGTCGGCCTGTTAATGAAGAAGACATACTTAGAGCCTTAGAAATGTATGAGGGGCAAGCAAAGAATTATAATTTAATGCAGTTGCTACTATAATTTTGTAAGGATAGGCTAGGGAACCCACTGGGTGTTCTAAGATACGACAAGGTGGATCCTCTGCCTTCTGAGATAAAAAAATGATCAAAAGAATGGTTAGGTGGAGCTTACTACCAACAGACTGCATCCCAAACAGCTATATAATCAATATTTACGAATAAGGAGATTACATTTCCCCACATATTGATCATCATGATTATGTTAAGCCCTTCTGCACAATGTCCTTAATGAGCAAGAGCAACATTCTGTTCGGAAAAGAAATTGATAATGTTGGCCTTGGAGAATTCCAAGGATCCATTGAGATTCAGCTTCCAATAAGTTCAATTTTAAAATTAAAAGGAAATGGAGCGGATCTAGCAAAGCACTGCATCCCAAAAATGCGGCACCACAAAGTTTCTATAACATTAAGAAGAATGAATGATAGCAAGATACTGCATGGATTTCATCCGAACCCAGAATTGGAAGAGCTGCGACCATATGAGCTATGAGATAGGTTTACCTTTAGGTGCACGCGAAAGTAACTCTTGTCCAGAAGTGTGGCTTAGAAGATTAGCTTGATCATGAGCTCACCACAGAGGACAGATAGATAGTTCCTGCCACTTTTGTACTGCAGCAGGATATGATATAAAATGTTTCAAATGTATTCAGTATCTGATATGTACTCAAGATTTAATGTTTCAAAATGTATTCAACATGTTATCTTTTGACATCTTCAGCATGTGTTCAATTTGTAACACAAATTTGAAGCAGTTTAATGAAATTTCTTTCAGATTTTAGTATATTTGTCAAATTGCATTTTTTTGTAATTGATAAAGAGTCGTAAAATCATATGTTGGTTCTAAATTATCATGAACAAAGAAGATTACAAATAATGTCTGATAATAAAAGTTAGATAAAATTTTTGAAAGAATCAAACATTGAAAATTAATTTTTGAAAAATATACCTTGATAATAAAATGTGATTAAGACCACTAGAAAATGGATAAATTTAATAAGTTTTTCCCTCTCGAGTTTGAGGTTTCTCACTTTTTATTTTCGTAGCACAAACGTCTTTTTTCTTCACGAATTTTCACAACCTCCACATAGTGTCACACTCCTCACGAAATCTCTGTATTCACAAAATCTCTGCACTTGGAATTGTAGATTTGTGTTCTAATCCCTCGAGATTGCAGGCCTATGTCCTACTCTCATCTCAACATTTGTGATTGTATACTTGTGTTCTACTCCCTCGAGATTGTAGGCCTATGTCCTACTCCCATCTAAGCATTTGGGATAAGCCTTTGCCTTACTCCCATCTAAGAAATCTCAGCATTCGGGATAGGCCTTTGCCCTACTCCCATCTCATCAATCTTAACACCAACAATCTCAGCACTCTTGGTCAGTACCTGAAGTCTGATTCCCGTGATATTCTAGAGGAAGAGGATTTTATATTTGATTTCACGTTTCTTTAGGATTCCCTTCCTATCGCAATCTTTCAAATCAAATTCAATGTAAGTATGGAGGATGAGGATTTTATATCAGATTCCGCGTTGCTTTAGGAGTCCCCTCCTATCGCAATCATCCAAATCAAATTAAACAAAATTCTAAAGGATGAGGATTTTATATCTTATTCTGCATTTCTTTAGGAGACCCTTCTATCATAATCATTCAAATCTAATTTAACAAAACTCTAGAGGGTGAGGATTTTGTATTCAATTTTGCATTGCTTTATGAGTCCCCTCTTATCGCAACCTTTCAAATCAAATTCAACAAAATTTTAAAGGATGAGGATTTTATATCCAATTTCGCGTTGCTTTAGGAGTCCCCTACTATCACAATCTTTCAAACCAATTTCAACGAAATTCTAGAGGATGAGAATTTTATATATGATTTTACGTTGCTTTAGGAGTCCCTCATATCACAACTTTCAAATCAAACTCCACAATATTTTAGAGGATGAGGATTTTATATCTGATTGTGCATTGCTTAACAATTGCGCACGCAATATTTTAGAGGATGAAGATTTTATATCCGATTCTGCATGGTTTGGCAATGATGCACGTGTTATTTTAGAGGATGAGGATTTTATATCCAATTCCACATTGCTTAGCAATGGTGCACGTCATATTTTAGCGGATGAGGATTTTTTATCCGATTTTGCATTGCTTAGCAATAGTTCACATGATATTTTAGAGGATTAGGATTTTATATCTGATTCCACATTACATAGCAATGGTCCACGTGATATTTTTGTGGATGAGGATTTTATATCCAATTCTGCATTTCTTAGTAATGGTTCACATGATATTTTAGAGTATTAGGATTTTATATATGATTTTGGATTGCTTTGCAATGGTGCATGTGATATTTTAGCGAATGGGGATTTTATGTCTGATTCTGCATTGCTTAGTAATGGTTCACACAATATTTTAGAGGATAAGGATTTTATTTCTGATTTCACATTGCTTAGCAATAGTGCACATGATATTTTAGAGGTTGAGGATGTTATATCCGATACCACATTGCTTTAAGAGCCCTTCATATCGCAATCTTTTAAACAAAATTTGAGATTCTTTGCAAGGTCATCCGATTCCTTTAAATTCCCTACATTTTCACCTCCCTTCCGAGAACTTTTCCACACTAGCAATATTTTAAAGGATGAGGATGTTATATCCGATACAGTGTTCCTATAGAAACCCTTCCTATCGCAACCTTTCAAATGAAACTTGAGGGTCGGTGCAAGGTTGCCTGTTTCCTTTAAATTCCCTATGTTTTCCATATCCCATCCGAGAAATTTCCCCACACTCAAGAAATTTTTGGGGTCAGCATCTGAATTCTAATTTGCATCCTCTGAAACTATTGAAATTGAAATCAAAATTAAAGTTTTCTAATGTCGAATTTGAAATTGGATCTTCAACATGGTCGTCAGATTTCCTGGTGGATTTTTTTGGATTTCCCTTCCTTTTTCCCCAGCAGGAGTCCCTGTTTACTCCCCAGCGGAAACTTTTTATTATTTTATGTTCTGTTCTGAGTGTACTGACTCAGATAGTTGTGTTGGCTTTTTTGATCTCTTCGGTCATTGCTAATACGTGTGGTGTGCTGGCACAACACACCACACCTATTGGTGGTCCATTTGTTAACCTCACTTTTGGTTGAGGTCTAGTATTTCCTCCTTAGTAGCCTAGGGTCCTAATGACTATTTCTAGAGGACTAGAAAATGAACCCTCACCATTACAAACTCTAAACTCATTTTTGGTCAACTTGAAGTTCTACGTGTTGGTCCTAACCTCTAGCACTTAGTAGGTGGGGCCAATATGGGGGAGCTCAAGGAGAGTTCCCATAGGATTACTTGGCCCTAGGGTTAACTCTGGGTGGTGTGGTCTCAGTCAATTCCACACACACACTTGCACATTATACTTCCACTCACAACCTTAAATCCAAATATGCTTAACTTTGATTCCCTAACCCTTTGGGAGACTTATGTAGATGGTCCCCTAAGCCACTAGCCCTAGGCTAGGGTTTACCTAAGACCATTGCATGGAAGACTCAAAGTAGTGAATTCTATTGCTCCATAGCTCAAGTAGGTTGGTTGACACCCCAATTTTACCAAAATACCCAACTTAGCCTTTTGCCCCCAAATCAACCCAATTTACAGAATTACCATTGAAACCCCAAAATTGATCAAAATTCCCAAAATTACTCACGATACCCAAATTTGCTAAAAAATCATCTCAAACTATTTTAAACCATCCAACTTGTCCAAAACATCCCAAAATTTTTAAAATTACCAAAATACCCATAATTTTGCCAAAATTACAAAAATACCCATGGAGACCCAAATTATCCCAAAACCTTCAAAATCATTTTAAATGTCTCCAAAATCAATTTGGACCACTACATTTAACCTAATTTGACTAATTTGACCTATTTTGAACAAAAGCCCCAAATTGTCTTCAAAGGCCCAATTACTCCAATTCACCCCCAATGTCTAACAATCTGATCCCAATCCTCCCCAATTACAACACTAGACTCAAACTCATCATCCCTAACGTTGATTAAAACCAAATCCAAGCTCAATTAAACCCAATTTCAAGCATAATTTCAATCTCAATCCCAAAATCTCCAATTTGACTATAAACTAAAATCCCACTCAATTGAACCCCAAACCTATCCAATTGCTCCAATTTTGAATCATAAACTCTTTAAAACACTTCCCACATAAAATTAAAGCTTAAATTGTCCTTGTTCAAGCCCCAATTTCACTCAAAATTAACTTGCACCAAAACTCCCCAATTTTGCCCCAAATTAGCCATGTCCCAAAATTCCACCAAGTTAAACTCCATAACCCTAAATTTTCTATCCAGTTGCTATCCAAAACTCTTCATGACAATCCTTAGGACCAATTTGAACAATAAATTGGGCCATAGCCAAACTCTATCCATAACTCTTCACGACAATCCTTAGGACCAATTACAACCATCAATTGGGCCATAGCCAAACTCTATCCCAACCCAAACCCAAGTCTAACCCAGCACCCCAAAATTAGCCATGAGCCAAAATCCTTCAAATTTAACTTCCAAATAAATTTAAAATCACTCTAAAAAAATTTTTGAACTCCTTGTGACATTCACCTAGACCGTTTTGATAAATTAATTAAGCTCAATGCATGACTAGCCCAACCTAAACACAACTTCAAGCAAAATGCCCAAAATTGAACCCATGCACCAAAATTTAACCAACCAAACCAAATTGATCAAACCAAAGCCAGCATAGTCACCATTTGGACTCCAGTGACCAAGCTAGACCCACCTAGCCCACTGTCGGCACTATTTTTGGTGTGGGGTTTGCCCGTAAGAAGCTGTCGGTCATCGGAATTGAAATCCCGNAGAGCATCAAGAAGATCATCTTCAACATTATCTCTTCCTTAGCATAATAACAACTCATAGGACTTCGAGGTAGCTCGCCTAGCGCGACGTAAATCCTCACTCCCTTTTTAGGCTCCTGTACAACTATGTTGTGCAGTGTAAGTCCTAACCCGCATTAGGTTCTGAGGTTTTCTTGTGACACGACTTAAACCCTCTTATCTCTGCGGGCTATTTGCATAATCGGGTATTATGCAAATATAAGTCCGAAATAATAAAATTGGCAGGATTGAACATTCAAATAACATCATCTCTAAAAATACAGCCACACCGTAGGATAGTCCGGGATGTCACTGAGGTTTCTCCTCAGGATCTATGACATCCCCTACCTGTTCCTTCCTTTGGACTCCTGAAAATAGATGTTCCGCATTGAGTCATTCTCACTTGTTTTTCCATGTCCTACCGTGAAAACCTAAATCTTGAAATCTTGAAGACTAGAACCATTGATCATTATCGAGAGTTTTCTCGTATGCGACTCCCGCCATTTGGGATGTAATTAACTATAGGGGATTGCCTCTACAGGGAACTTAGAACCCAGGTAAAATAAACCCTATTTAATCTTTATATTAGATAGGAGAATTTGTCGATCATATATAAAAGGTTCGCAGACCAAATGGATGTCACAAATCTCTTAGTTTGCAGGATTGAGTCTATTATCTGGGTCTTCACTTTTCTCTTGGAATGTGTAGTACTTAGGTGTCATGCACGATTATGCAAACTATTGGACTAATGAGATCCATTTGGTCTCATTTTTCAAAAATTAAAACATACTACTTTAAAACCTCAAATTATATATTATTATATTAAATTATTAAATTCAAAAACTATTTTAAAATATCATATTTTCATAATCTATCGCAAAAAATTGACCGACACTTGACTTTGTGAATTTTTCCTAACCATGGAAAAATCACAAAATGTCCCCAAGCATAAATGGATTAATCCCTGAAAGTTTTGTCTTATTTGGAATTATAATTAATTTTTAATAATTAAATTACTCAAGAGAGTAAGTATTTAATTAAAAATTAAATATAATTTATTAATTTTTAATTTCATTTTTATAATTTTCTCCTTATTTTCCTGAATCCATGGATATTTTTGTTTAATTTTTATTATTTTTCTGGATTAAGTTATGCATTTTAAAAGGTTTTTATGATTTTTTTATTTAATTAAATAAAAAATTCAGAATTTTCTATTTATCCACCGCTACGCCAGATGAATCATCGGAGTCATCGAAGCTCCACACGACGGTGTTTGATTGGTGGACCTTTACACATGGGCACTGAAATGTCTCGTAGTTTGTTCTATTTCATATGGATGAATCGGTAGTCTGATTAAATCAAAGCCATCCATTTTTGATTCACAGAATTAGGCGACATCAGTTAATCGTCCTCACTTGAGGATGAATCTAAAGTTAGGATGGAAAATTAGTGCTTCACAGAGGCTTTGAGGCCTTGGAATTATGGGGGATCTACTGTCTATGCCTTGGAGGAGATTTTTTCTTCTAAAAGCCAGAGGTTTGGAGGCTTGGATGTGGTTCTTCCTCTTATAGGGTTCTTGGGTTTACCCTTTTTATAGTCATGGAAGGCTTGGATGTGGTCAAGTTCAACTTGGGGAATATTCCCTAACTCCTTTGAGATGATTTCCTAGATCAAAGGGAGAAGTTTTGAAGGGAATTGTGATTTTGGTTATTTTTTCCATGTTGGCTCCAATGGAGGTGGAGAGGAAATTCCATGGCTTTTGGACTTTAGGGAGGGGAAGAGATGGGGTTGTTGAGCATTGCATCACTCCTCCTTGACCCAAACATGAAAGGTCTTGAGTTACTTGGACTAAACAATGCATGGAACATTTAATTTCCTAGTGGGATAGTGTAACTCATGGATGAACAATTGGGTCATGGGCTTGGGGCACAGGCTTTAATCCATGGACTTGGACCATCAGCTTAATGTTCGAGCTTTAAACATGTTTTGGCCTAAAACTAAGCAAAATGGGTCTTAAATTCATTCTTATAATTAATTAAGAGAATGAAAAATTGACCAAATTGTCATAAGTTGGCCAAAATTATCCATGGTTGACCAGAGTTGACCTGGGTTGACTTAGGTTAACCAGAGCTAATGATAAGGTGGTTTTGTTCCTTTGAGGTTTATAAGGACAAATTAGGGTTTTGATATAAAATATAGGATTTGGAAAAATTTCGAAGGCCACTAATCCAGTTAGAGGATTTGAGTAGATCTCTATCCTAATATAATTTTAATGGTCATATTGCCTCCTAAAAATTTCAAGTTTACCCTAGTAGCTTAGGGTATGCTTACCCTGAATGATCAATTGATCTATTCAAAAGTGACATCAACAAACAGACCACCAAAATGTGTAGTATGCCGCATAGGTTAACTACACATATTGGCTTTGAATGAACATATTAGTCAACACATGAAACATTAATAATTTTCCATGATTAAAGTTTAATGTATGTCATGTCTCATTGATAAAAGATAACAAGTCTAGAGAGTAGGAGACAATTAGTCGATGTCAGGAATATTTTTATTTCCTTCTTAGACTTACTAAATAGAACGATATTAGGATCCTACAAAGGGTCTTAAGAACCTAAAATTTTAATTTCATATTTTATTTTATTAGAAAGGAATGCCAATGAACTTATATACTGACTAATAGAAGAGGATGCTAGAGGAACGTTGTGATTCCAAGTAAGGACAGCTTAAGATCCATCAGCGGGAAAGAGAGTGGATGTTATACTCCATCGAAGGAGGTCTTATACCACCTCTAAAAGATGTCAAATATCAATTTTGGGAAGCAATGATAATAGACTTACATCCTATCCCAAAAGAAATGGTAAAGGAAGGCCTTGATTTTTTGAAAGGAGGTCTAATATCAAATAACAAGAGAGAGAGAGAGAGTGGTTTCCACTATCCATCGAACCAGGTCTGATACCACCTCTAAGAGATGCCAACTATTGAATTTTTGTTTCATTTGAAAGGAATGCCAAAGGTCTCATATCCTAACTAAGGAAGAAATAGAGAAACGAAAGGAAAGTGTCAGCACTATTTTTGGCGTGGAGTTTGCCCGTAAGAAGCTGTCGATCATCGGAATTGAAATCCCGTTGTCTGCTTCGGAAGGACATTAAAAAAATTGGGTTTTGAAAAAGATGAAGTCAAACTGACTTCATAATTTTCATAGTTTAGATAAAGAGCTTTCCCTCAAATCCTGTATCTATCTCGAAGCATAAACACAAGAATTGAGGGTGAGGCTCGATCAAATAAACTAAAGAAAGTTATCACATCCGTTTGGTCTGTGAAACCAATGTATTAGCCGACAAATTCCCTTATTTAATATAAGGAATTAAATAGGGTTTATAATGCTGGGTTCATGAAAAGCTTCCTATAAGGGCAAGCCCCTATAGTTAATTACATCTTAGGTAACTCAAGTTACCTGGTTCAAATGGTAAGGGCATTTCAATGATATTGGATTAAGAAGTGTGAATGGGATTGGTTCAAATTTGGAACATTTTTTTTTTTAGTCCAAAAGAGGAAACACTAGAGGATATCACTGATCCGAAGGAGAACTTCGGTGATNATTAAAAGCACTGTTCGGATCAGCAAACAACATACAAATCACTCAGACATCGTATCGCTAAAATTAGAGCCCATACCTTCACGTACAAAACTCCATCAATGAGTATGCTAACATTATCCTTGGTAATGGCAGACTGATCCGGGATCGGAATCGCCTCCTCCTTGAGGGAGTGAACATAAGCGATTCTATCGACGAAGGGAACAAGTAAATGGATCCCAGAGGATAGGGTTTTAAGATACTTCCCGAAGCGTTCCACCACGTATGCCTTCTTCTCGGGGACAATGCGGATGCCCCAGTTTGTCGGCGGCACTGCCTGCTCATAGCTGCGGCGATTCAGACAGATGGTTAGATGAGAAATGAAGAGGATGGGAGAACGGGGAACAGAGGAGCTTGAAAGGGCAGCTTACCGGGATGCAGAGAAATCATCGCGGGNTGTCGGCGGCACTGCCTGCTCATAGCTGCGGCGATTCAGACAGATGGTTTGATGAGAAATGGAGAGGATGGGAGAACGGGGAACAGAGGAGCTTGAAAGGGCAGCTTACCGGGATGCAGAGAAATCATCGCGGGAGCGGCCGGAGCGGAAGTGGCGGAGTAGGAGGAGAGGTGATGGATTTGGGTTGATGGGGTTTNTGCCTCCTCCTTGAGGGAGTGAACATAAGCGATTCTATCAACGAAGGGAACAAGTAAATGGATCCCAGAGGATAGGGTTTTAAGATACTTCCCGAAGCGTTCCACCACGTATGCCTTCTTCTCGGGGACAATGCGGAGGCCCCAGTTGGTCGGCGGCACTGCCTGCTCATAGCTACGGCGATTCAGGCAGATGGTTAAATGAGAAATGGAGAGGATGGGAGAACGTTGAACAGAGGAGCTTGAAAGGGCAACTTACCGGGATGCAGAGAAGTCATCGCGGGAGCGGCCGGAGCGGAAGTGGCGGAGTAGGAGGAGAGGTGATGGATTTGGGTTGATGGGGTTTTGGCGGCGGAGGGATGCGGCGGAATGGTGCGCGAGGTAGGAGGCGATGGCTACACCGCAAGGTCTTGCTCTCGATAGAGCCATTTTTTGTTTCCTGACAGAGAGACTGGGTTCTTGAAGAAAAAGCCACACAAAAACTTGACCGGGAGCGGAGGCCTACCGAGGTATACGTTCTCAAGGGAGTACTGCGGCTATATACGCTCTGTACTTCCTCCAATCGGACTCTAATCCTTCTATCTATATAACTGACCTATAACTTACTTACATGTAATCTATAATATGTATGAAAATAGAAGCCCGGAACTTATTAGAAAGTATAATTAGATTACCGCTGGATTACAGAGAGGTTACAGAGGGTATAATGTGAATATAACCCCGCATACCCTCTAAATAACATCCCTGAGATATGCAACGCTACGTACGTCTTACGTACACAAATTTTTCTCCTAACTCGATGGGCAAACTTCTTAGATCGAACCGGATGAATCGTACTGTGGAACTATGCACATTCCGCCTTTTATGATTTTTTTTTAATATTATTTTCAACAAATATACAAATTAATTTATACTTCATAAGTAAGAATTTGTAGCTCTGGGGATTTGAGCTCCCTCATAGGATTTATGGGCTTTTATTTTCTATTTTTCTATTGGGAAAATTCAACCATCTTTCCCTTTATTTTTTCTCTTCTCGAAGAATTTCTGGATTTTTTTGTTTTTTTATGTACTGATTTCACTTAGAGTTTTTGGGACTTTCCCTTGTTTTTTACTATAGAAACTTATTAGTTTCCCCCTCTCCCTACTACTTCTCCATCTATTATGGATTTTTCTCTAACATTAAATTGGAAAGGTTTGATTTCTTCTCATCTTAATGGTTCTTCCTCTTTAAATCTATAATTTTTTTTCTAGTGCAAGTGGAAAAAGTATAATTCTCTAATGATGAGATCAATGAGGGCTCAAAACTGTGGAGTTTCTTTCTTGTTGGGTATACTTTGTGGAAAAGACCGTTCTATGATAACCTTTTGCATGTAATCAACAAGATTTGGAAGCTAAAAGGTTTTGTTAATCTTCTATCTCTTAATGAAGGTTTCTTTTTATTTAAAATTAATTTTTTGTAGATCTTGAAATGTTATTATCTAGTGGTTGTGATTTATTTATAGGAAGTTGCTTATTTTCAAGAGATGGTCTCACAATTTTTAAGCCTATAAGAGAATATGTTGAAGATATTCATATACGAGTAGAATTTCCTAACCTCCATTTGTGTTGTTAGTCAGAAATAAGAAAATCTAAAGTTGCTAGTAAGATCGGTGTGCTCGTTGTTGTTTATCCTATAACAGCAAAGGTTGTTGTTTAGCCTTTGTTGGTGCTAGCATACAAGCATAGGCTTTATTTTTCCATATTCTATTATTTTAAGTGTGAAAAGGAAAATAGTTTGTGCAAGAATTTATTTATGAGTGGAAATCCACTTCATGTAAGTCATGCTCTACCTTTGCTCATGATTCTTTAAGTTGCATGAAAAGTATTGTTAAGAAACATGTGTGAATCACTCTTGCTTATAGAGGTTGGAGCAGGAATATTACTACTACTGCTACTACTAATAAGTTATAGTTCTTTTTTGGTTCTTATTTCACTTAAATAAACTGGTATCATTGTTATTCTTCCTTGTGCCTATGGTATTGTTACAAATAATGATTTAATTCTAAATCCTATTTTTTTTATCAATGGTTGAGAAAGATCTTGTGAATCTTGAAATTTTGTTAACAAGTTTTCAAATAATGATACATGTGAAGCTGCTTCTAACGAGAATAATTCTAATTTGTAGGTTGATAAGATATTGCCTATGAATTCTTCTAGTATTGATAATGATGTAAATAAAAAGATTACTTGGGAGAGTGGTTCTTTAGTTTCTACTAAAAAAAGATATTAGCTTTATTCATCCTACACCTTCTAGAAAGAAGAAAGACAAGTAAAAAAGATATTGTTTCTTAGTTTTTTCATCAATAATATGCTTTTCCATTAGTTTTTTTTATGAATTATTCTAATCTTATTAATTGGAATGTGATAGAGTTAAATAGTTTTGTCTATTTATCTAACTGCAAGAAGCTTATCAGTGATTGTAAAGTAGATTTTATTTGTTTTCTAAAGACTAGGATTTTTACTGATAGTTTGCTTGACTCTTTTTTTTCTAATTGTTTGAAACTATTCCCTTATGAAGGAAGAACTAATAATTTTAATCATGTAATAATGATAGGATTTGATCAAATTGATTCTAAGGCAATGCATTTTTCTATTTTTAATATTGGTCCTCAATTTATCCATGGTATTATTTCTTTCTTTTCTTCAATTTGTTTCAATATTACTATTTTTTATGCTGATAATCATGTTGCCATAAGAAAAATATTTATTGGATTTTATAAATACTATTAGTATTAATATTAATGTGTTTTAGCTTTTATTTAATGATTTTAATTGTATTCATACTTGTAAGGAGGAAGTTGGAGATTTTCCCCTCATTCATAATAGACTTGTTGATTTTAATAATTGTAATCTTGATAATGGTCTGATTGAGCTTCATAATACTGGTTACTCTTATATTTTGATTAATAATCAATTGGATAATCCAATTAAATGTTTACTTAATAGAGCTTTTTGCAATAACTCTTTGATCCCGATGATATAGTTGTGCAAAATATATAAAGTTGACTCTGCTCTTCAATGGTGCCAAGAACTTGATGCGTTATTTTATAAATAAGAAATTTAAGCAATTTATCTAGAGATTTTACGCAAGTATACGTATCGTTATCAAGTAATACAAGACTTTCTGTTTAAACCCCAAATATCGATCCCACGAGGAATGTTCAAATTTAAAGTGATAAATTAATTAGAAAATTCACAGCAATAAAATAAAATTATTGTCACTAATTTCAAATATTTGATGTACTATCAGAACTAAATTATTAACTATTAGCAAAGTTGAAATGCAAAGTTTAAACAATAACTACCAAACTATGTTTATGTGATGAAGTTATCAAATATGAAAAAAACATCTTTCCCACTACAATGAGTTTTTGGTGAAATGAGATTAGATAAATGATTTAAATATGTATTGTGCCAAATAGAAGAAAATTTAATTCTCTACAATGATTCAATATTATAGAGAACAATTGGCTAATCTCAGGTTTAGTCCTAAATCCGTGGTTAGACTGGGAGGATATTAGCTCTCACTCCAGAGCTCCCACTTCCCTTCCCTTGAGGGCTAACACTCGCTTTAGTTCTTAAACACTAAGACTAAATTAAGGATTTTAGTTTGTCACCCTAAAATCTTCAATTTTACGCCCAACAATGTATATTTTTCTATTTATTTGCACTTAATTCCATGAACGAAATACTCCTCCATGGAATTAAATGTGATTCTCACTTTGTTGTAGAACTCATACTCCATTTCCCGGATCATATGTTTCACAAAATATTTTAACATTTCAATTAACCAGATCAAAAAGTAAATTAAGAAAGGAGTTGAAAAATCATCACATTTATTTTATATTTTAAAATTGACACATCCAAATTATCTCTTCATTTCACTATATCTCAGAGTATGGAGAAAGATAAAGGAAACTGCTCAAACTTCATGAGAAAAATACAATAAAACACAAATTTTATATATAAAAGAAAGTTCATGCAAATAAAGAAACAACGCTTATCTAAAACTCTTTCTCAAAGCAAATCCCTTGTAACCTCTCTTAGACTCTTTCTCTCTTTACAATACCTTTGATTCTCTCTTAGAAGATGTAGGAAGAAGAAATCTCTCACTTATCTCCCTCTTTAAGAATTCTCAGAAAAGAATTCACACTTAAACTCACCACAAAAACTCAAATCTCTAAAGAAATAAATGACTAATGGACTTTATGTGGTTGGGGGGAGTGAAAGAGGGAGTTTTCTGATCAATTTTCGCCCTAAATAGAGCCTAATGTCGGTTTCCCAATAGGTGCATCCAAAAACTCTTCAAAAAGTGTCCAAATTTGTTGAATCTTCTAGAAATAGGTTTTGCATCGACATTGGCGTCGTTGGCGCTAGTGGCCCATGAATTAATTCCGTGCTTTCTGTCAAATGGTGTTGTCGGCGCTACTACTGGCGCCATCGGCGCTGAGTAGATTTTGGCCTAAGTTCTGTAGGTCTGTGCCATCGGCGTTCATCATGGCGCAATCGACGCTGAGTATTTCCTCAAAAACGTTATTTTGACACCAAATTCCATCATTTTTGCTTCAAGTCCTAAAAATCAACAACCTGAAATAAAACATGAAAAATATCATCATTTAAAGCACAATATCACCAAAAAAGAGTATAAAATATAGGTCTAAGTATGCATATATTTTTGGTGTATCACTTTTGGATTAATGCTTTTTTTAATTCTTTTTTAAGTTTTGAATTTTCTTTATTCCGATCATCATCCTATTATTGCGAATTTTAGTAACTCTACTAAACATAATTGTAGATTTATGTATAAGAGCTTCCTTAGTTCTTGTCATGAGTTTTATGACATTGTTTCTAAGGCTCAGTTCATTCATGTTCAAGGTGATTATATTTTTTTTTATGTAATAAATATTCTTAAGAATTTTGAGATCACATTTAGAAATGAGAATCAAAACTGATCTAACTTTCTTCAAAAGCACATTGTCAATTTGAAAGATAAAAAGAATTTGGTGGTGAATCAACTTGAATATGACCCTCTTTGCAAAAATCTTCTTGAACAAGCTTCAATTCTCAAAAATGTATTATTAATGCTAATATTTGTGATTATAAAAGGGCTAAGAAAAGAGCTAAATACTCTTGGCTTAATTTCTTAAATGTCTTTGACTAATATAATTATTATGCCAACAAAAAAGCAAGATAACAAACTCCCTTCACACAAACTGTCAAAATATAACAACCACATCCAAATTGTTGAGATAAATTAGGTTCTCATAGTTGTTCCGAGAACCTTTCTCCAACTCTCTCTCTCTCTCTCTCTCTCTCTCTCTCTCTCTCTCTCTTTCTCTCTCTCTCTCTTTAAGTATGTATAAATATATATATATATATATATATATATATATATATA
>JXCR01129622.1:192192-231030 GCA_002079205.1 Phalaenopsis hybrid cultivar
TAGAGCTGGAAAAGTAAAGTTTTGGAAACCTTCCTAACTCTATGTTGCATATTGNGAGAAAGGTTCTCGAAACAACTATGAGAACCTAATTTATCTCAACAGTTTGGATGTGGTGTTATATTTTGACAGTTTGTGTAAAGGGAGTTTGTTATCTTGTTTTATTGTTGGCATAATAATTATATTAGTCAAAGACATTTAAGAAATTAACCCAAGAGTATTTAGCTCTTTTCTTAGCCCTTTTATAATCACAAATATTAGCATTAATAATGCTTTTTTGAGAATTGAAGCTTGTTCAAGAAGATTTTTGCAAAGAGAGTCATATTCAAGTTGATTCACCACCAAATTCTTTTTATCTTTTAAATTGACAATGTGCTTTTAAAGAAAGTTAGATCATTTTTTATTCTCATTTCTCAATGTGATCTCAAAATTCTTAAGAATATCTATTACATAAAGAAAAATATGATCACCTTTAACATGAATGAGCCGAGCCATAGAAACAATGTCATAAGACTCATGACAAGAACTAAGGAAGTTGTTATACATAAATCTACAATTATGTTTAGTAGAGTTACTAAAATTCATAATAATAGGATGATGATCAGAATAAAGAAAATTCAAAACTTAAAAAAAGAATTAAGAAAAGCATTAATCCAAGAGTGATACACCAAAAATATATGCATATTTAGACCTATATTTATACTCATTTTTGGTGATATTGCGCTTTAAAGGAATGTATTTTTCATGTTTTATTTCAGGTTGTTGATTTTTAGGACTTGAAGCAAAAATGATGGAATTTAGAGTCAAAATGACGTTTTTGAGGAAATACTAAGCGCCAACAGCGCCGGGATGAACGCCGACAACACAGACCTATAGAACTGAGGCCAGAATATACTCAGCGCCGACGACGCTAGTAGCAGCTCTGACAGCTTCATTTGACCAAAAGCACGGAATTAATTCATGGGCCACTGGCGCCGACGACGCCAATTTCGGTGCAAAACTTATTTCCAGAAGATTCAACAAATTTGGATGTTTTTTAAAGAGTTTTTGGATGCACACATTGGAAAACTGACATTAGGCTCTATTTAGGGCAAAAATTGATCAGAAAATTCCCTCTTTCACTCCCCCCCAACCACATAGAGTCCATTTATTTCTTTAGAGATTTGAGTTTTTTTTATGAGTTTAAGTGTGAATTCTTTTCTAAGAGTTGTTAAAGAGTGAGAGAAGTGAGAGATTTCTTCTTCCTACATCTTCTAAGAGAGAATCAAAAGTATTGTAAAGAGAAAAAGAGTCCAAGAGAGGCTACAAGGGATTTGCTTTGAGAAAGAGTTTCAGATAAGTATTGTTTGTTTATTAGTGTTGTAAGAGGCTACAAGAGATTTGCTTTGAGAAAAAGTTTCAGATAAGTGTTGTTTGTTTATTAGTGTTGTATGAACTTTCGGGATTTGCTTTGAGAAAGAGTTTCAGATAAGTTTTATTTGTTTATTAGTGTTGTATGAACTTTCTTTTATAAATAAAATTTGTGTTCTATTGTATCTTTCTAATGAAGTCTGAGCAGTTTCCTTTATCTTTCTCCCTACTCTTAGATATGATGAAATGAAGAAAAAATTTGGATGTGTCGATTTTAAAATATAAAATAAATGTGATGATTTTTCAACTCCGTTCTTAATTTACTTTTCGATCTGGTCAATTGAAATGTTAAAATATTGTGTGAAACATATGATCCAGGAAATAGAGTATGAGTTCTACAACAGAGTGAGAATCACATTTAATTCAAGGGAGGAGTATTTCATTCATGGGATTAAGTGCAAATAAATAGGAAAATATACATTGTTGGGTGTAAAATTGGAGATTTTAGGGTGACGAACTAAAATCCCCAATTTAGTCTTAGTTTTTAAGAACTAAAGCAAGTGTTAGCCCTCAAGGGAAGGGAAGTGGGAGCTCTGGAGTGAGAGCTAGTGTCCTCCCAGTTTAACCACAGATTTAAAACTATATATGAGATTAGCCAATTATTCTCTATAACATTGAATCATTAGAAAGAATTAAAATTACTCCTATTTAGCACAATACATATTTAAACCATTTATCTAATCTCATTTTACAAAAAACTCATTGTAGTGGGAAAAGTGTTTTTTCATATTTAATAACTTCACATAAACATAGTTTGGTAGTTACTATTTAAACTTTGCATTTCAGCTTTGCTAGTAGTTTATAATTTAGTTCTGATAGTACATCAAATATTTGAAATTAGCTACAGTAATTTTATTTTATTGCTGTGAATTTCCTAGTTAATTTATCACTTCAAATTTAAACATTCTTCGTGGGTTCGATATTTTGGGTTTAAACAGAAATTCCTGTATTACTTGATAACGATACGTATACTTACGTAAAATCTCTATATAAATTGCTTAAATTCCTCATTCATAAAATAATGCATCAAGTTTTTTGCACCATTGAAAAGCTGAGTCAACTTTATATATTTTGCACAACTATATCATCGGAATCAAAGAGTTATTTCAAAAAGCTTTATTAAGTAAACATTTAATTA
Source organism: Phalaenopsis hybrid cultivar (assembly GCA_002079205.1). Taxonomy (NCBI): domain Eukaryota; kingdom Viridiplantae; phylum Streptophyta; class Magnoliopsida; order Asparagales; family Orchidaceae; genus Phalaenopsis; species Phalaenopsis hybrid cultivar. Next base: position 194,738 of record JXCR01129622.1, read on the forward strand.
GATTATCCAATTGATTATTAATCAAAATATAAGAGTAACCAGTATTATGAAGCTCAATCAGACCATTATCAAGATTACAATTATTAAAATCAACAAGTCTATTATGAATGAGGGGAAAATCTCCAACTTCCTCCTTACAAGTATGAATACAATTAAAATCATTAAATAAAAGCTAAAACACATTAATATTAATACTAATAGTATTTATAAAAACCCATAAATATTTTTCTTATGGCAACGTTATTATAAGCATAAAAAATACTGATATTGAAACAAATTGAAGAAAAGAAAGAAATAACACCATGGATAAATTGATGACCAATGTTAAAAATAGAAAATTGCATTGCTTTAGAATCAATTTGACCAAATCCTATCATTATTAGCATGATTCAAATTATTAGTTCTTCCTTCATAAGGGAATAGTTTCAAACAATTAGAAATAAAAGAGTCAAGCAAACTATCAGTAAAAATCCTAGTCTTTAGAAAACAAATAAAATCTACTTTACAATCACTAATAAGCTTCTTGCAGTTAGATAAACAGACAAAACTATTTAACTCTATCACATTCCAATTAATAAGATTAGAATAAATCATAAAAAAAACTAATGGAAAAGCATATTATTGATGAAAAAACTAAGAAACAATATCTTTTTACTTGTCTTTCTTCTTTCTAGAAGGTGTAGGATGAATAAAGCTAATATTTTTTTTAGTAGAAACTAAGGAACCATTTCCCAAGTAATCTTTTTATTTACATAATTATCAATACTAGAAGAATTCATAGGCAATATCTTATCAACCTGCAAATTAGAATTATTCTCATTAGAAGCAGCATCATATGTATCATTATTTGAAGACTTGTCAACAAAATATCAAGATTATAAGCAAGATTCACAAGATCCTTCTCAACCATTGATAGAAAAAATAGGATTTAGAATTAAATCATTATTTGTAACAATACCCATAGGCACAAGGAAGAATAACAATGATACCAGTTTATTTAAGTGAAATAAGAACCAAAGAAGAGCTATAACTTATTATTAGTAGTAGTAGTAGTAATATTCCTACTCCAACCTCTATAAGCAAGAGTGATTCACAAATGTTTCTTAACAATACTTTTCATACAACTTAAAGAATCATGAGCAAAGGTAGAGCATGACTTACATGAAGTGGATTTCCACTCATAAATAAATTCTTGCACAAACTATTTACCTTTTCACACTTAAAATAATATAATATGGAAAAATAAAGTATATACTTGTATGCTAGCACCAGCAAAAGCTAAACAACAACCTTTGTTGTTATAGGATAAATAACAACGAGCACACCGATCTTATTAGCAACTTTAGATATTCTTATTTCTGACTAACAACACAAATGGAGGTTAGGAAATTCTACTCGTATATGAATATCTTCAACATATTCTCTTACAGGCTTACAAATTGTGAGACCGTCTCTTGAAAATAAGTAACTTCCTATAAATATATCACAACCACTAGATAAAAACATTTCAAGATCTACAAAAAATTAATTTTAAATAAAAAGAAACCTTCATTAAGAGATAGAAGATTAACAAAACCTTTTAGCTTCCAAATCTTATTGATTACATGCAAAAGATTATCATAGAACGGTCTTTTCCACAAAGTATACCCAACAAGAAAGAAACTCCACAGTTTTGAAACCTCATTGATCTCATCATTAGAGAATTATACTTTTTCCATCTACACTAGAAAAAAAATGATAGATTTAAAGAGGAGGAACCATTAAGATGAGAAGAAATCAAACCTTTCCAATTTAATGTTAGAGAAAAATCCATAATAGATGGAGAAGTAGTAGGGAGAGGGGGAAACTAATAAGTTTCTATAGTAAAAAACAAGGGAAAGTCCCAAAAACTCTAGGTGAAATCAGTACATAAAAAAACAAAAACATCCAGCAATTCTTCAAGATGAGGAAAAATAAAGGGAAAGAGGGTTGAATTTTCCCAATAGAAAGATAGAAAAAGTCCATAAATCCTATGAGGGAGCTCAAATCCCCAGAGCTACAAATTCTTACTTATGAAGTGTAAATAAATTTGTATATTTGTTGAAAATAATATTAAAAATTAAAAAAAAATCATAAAAGATGGAATGTGCACAGTTCCACAGTACGATTCATACAATTTGCTCTAAGAAGTTTGCTATTGAGTCAGGAAAGATTTGCGTATGTAAGACGTACTTAGCGTTGCATAGGTCAGGGATGTTATTTAGAGAGCATTGGAAGTTATATACACATTATACCCTCTATAACTTCTCTGTAACTCAGCTGTAATCTACTTATAACTTCTAGTAAGTTCCACACTTCTATTTTCATATATATTATATGTTACATGTACCTAAGTTATAGGTCAGTTATGATTAGAGTCCAAATGGGGGAAGTATAGAGCGTATATAGCCCCAGTACTCCCTTGAGTACGTACACCTCGTTAGGCCTCCGCTCCCGGTCAAGTTTTTGTGTGGCTTTTTCTTCAAGAACCCAGTCTCTCTGTCNTATGCTATATGTCTTCATTAGGTTGTTCTTTCGTGGTATCAGAGTAGGAGACCAAGTGAATTTGAGCGACCCTTAGGACCTTCTTCTCCAAGTAACGCCCATTCTGAACCATTTCCTTCTCCTTGCTACTACTTCAAGGTAACAAATCTTTTTAATTACACATGGCGACATTGTCTGCTTCATCCCATCCTCCCATGGAGAACTCCCAAACATCCGAGACAAAGTGACAATTGAACATATCTTGATTACTACTGTCACAACATCACTTAATTTCTCATGAGTAATATAAAAAATCCCTCACAAAATCAATTATCACCCAATAAATGAAAATCCCAAATCCTAAAAATGTTGATTTTTTAGGGTTTCTAGATGGTAGCATCCCATGTCCCTCNCTATTTACACATGTGGACATTGTCTGCTTCATCCCATCCTCCCATGGAGAACTCCCAAACATCTGAGACAAACTATCACAACATCACTTAATTTCTCATGAGTAATATAAAAAATCCCTCACAAAATCAATTATCACTCGATAAATGAAAATCCTAAATCCTAAAAATGTTGATTTTTTAGGGTTTCTAGATGGTAGCATCCCATGTCCCTCAACATTCATTGTTGACATAACGTCTCCAACTCTTAATATCAAATACCACCTGGCTTCTCATTGACCAAAACTTGGCAGCATCATTGTATTCCACTATATCCTCATAATTCTTATCTTATGTTCTCAATTTCTCTACCTCATCTGATATTTGGATTACTCTCTCAAAAGGCTACATTCCACTAACATGTCATGCCTCATACAACTTAAGAATGAATTACATTACTTGCTAATAAATTCCCAAATTAAGACCTAATACCTGTCAACTATCAAAGCTCTTGTTGACAACATCTCCACAGCTGGTGGTCGTATTGATCAAGAGGATATTGTATGTTGACTATGACACCCATAGAAGGGGTTGGATTAATGTTTGAAAAAAATTGATTAATTAAAAGATCTAAATTTGTTTTATTATAATTCTATAGGAATTTTGAATAACACAAAATACAAAAACTTTCAAGTAAAGTAAATATCAATATACAATAAGTGCAAATAAAAGAAATAACAGCCATAATATTTTTATGTGGTTTGGTGAAGCAAGCCTGCATCCACGGTAGCCAACTCTCGGGCTATAAATCCACTAAGTATGATGTTTACCAATAAACTCCACTTCTTCAAACCAAAGAAATTAATTACAACTTAAGTACCCTCTCATGCATGCGAATATAACCCAATCAAAATATAATATCATTTTCACTAAGCCAAATGTCTTAGATTAAAAAAGAACTTGACAAAATTTTATAGATTATACAAGCTCAAATAATCTTATAACACAAGGACCTAACAATATTTTGAATTGAACTTATAAATGTTGTTAATCATCTCATAAATTGCAAGTGAAATGTAAATTTTTTTCACTATAAAATAAATTTATATTTTGGTTACCTAAATAATATTATTATAAATTTAAATTGAAAATAAATTAACTTGCTTACTAACTTTATGGATTAAGAAATTTAATTCAAAACTTAATTTATGCGCTCAATAAAAATATACAAGATGAAAAGTATAAGCAAAGAAAGATTTCAAGAGAAGAAAACAAACTCAAATACTTCAAAGGATTTTGCTTGATTGAGTGTGTAGAGGTTTCCAAGCTAAGGAATTTTATTTTGTAAGAATGTAGATGACTCAATAAAAATCTAGACTCATGTCCTTAAGATTTTCGTTTGAAAAGATTGAAAAAAGAAAAGAATATGATGGAGGGTTTCAAAATTTAAGAGCAACATTTATATGAAGAAAGTGTGGTCATTTATAATCAAATATACTTTTAAATCAGTTTTAATGCATAATATTATTATATTTTTATTCATCAAATAATAGTATATTATTTAATAAAAACATGATTTTTATTAAGACATTATTTGATCCAAACGGGTGGGTGATATCTCAACAAAATGGGAAAGGGAAACAGAACTTACAAAAGGGTGTATAATAGCTAGCCAGCTTAGCTAAGATAAAAATTAATGCTTTAAAAATTGTAATATATTCAATTGTAATCCAATGTGGGTCATGCAACCTATCAAATCATATCTTTAGAATCCAATAAATCCATTGGATCAAATACATGTATTTTAATCAATATCTTAAGAATAGTATGATTTATGGCTTTGGTTCTTAGGGACTTGTGAAAGACACACGCTACTCCTTATTCGGTCAAAGTTCTACATCTTTCTACGACTCTGATAAAGTTCACATTGACAATATAGAAGCCTAATTTGTCACTAGAATTGCTAAGATGGATGTGAGAATGAAGATGGAATTGAAGGAGGTGCGATGTGAAGCACATTAGGGAGGGAAGCAGCCAATGAAGGTGAACATAGAGGAGGACGCAACAAGGATGAGGAGACAGATGATTAGTAGTTGTATTGTGTTTTTTTTTTAAATTGTTTTGAGATATTTATGTACGCGTTATGTATTGGTTATGTACCAATTGTTTCACGTTATGATTGCATTTATTTTAAATTCATGGTTGTTTTTATATGGTTATAGTTCAGTAGTTACGTTGATATAAAAATTAGATTGTGTGATATATATTCCATGTGTTTTTGTGATGTCATTGAATATAAATTCTAATTAACAAATGAGGGTTTTTTAATTTCTAGCAATAGTTTCTTTATGGCCAATTGATGGGCATACCATCAAACTGCCCATATTTATACTTCAATGGCCTGATGGCCATAAATTCTTAAATCGATAGGCACATTAGTTGAGCTATCAATGGTTATAACTGATGGGTCTAGCTCGTCAAAATTATACTAACGACCATATGCTTGTTAAAAGTCCATCAAACCCATAAGCCCATCAGATGGCCGTCACAACATGATTTTCTGACAAATGTGGACACGATGACATGACTTCAAAAACTGCGCAGAATCCAATTTATTGGTGGGAATTTGTTGGCAGAAGTCACCTAAATTTCTATATTGTTTGAATTTATTGATTCAACTTATCATGGTTGAATCTTAAGTTAGTTTGTGTTTTAAAGAATGTGTTCATGTCTTTAGCTTAATGCATTCTCTTTAGTTAACTCTTAGGGTTTTTTCGGGATCACTTTTGTTTTTTTTTTCTTTTATTTTAAAAAATGTTTGTTTAGTGTGTTTTTTAATTTTTTATTTTTAAAAATAAATTGTATTATATTTAAAAAGGCTCGATACTTATGAAATTTATTTTGAGTGTTTTAAAAATTAATTAAATATGTTATATTATACTATTGACATTCATTTTTTATGTGACATGCATAAGACATCTTCACTGAGATACACAACACTATAATTGTGGTCAACACTGTCACGATCGTGTCCCGAGTCGATCATGGCCAGGCTAACATTGCTTCTAGTACCCTCTAGGTTGGCGTTCGTTCCCGTGACACAGGTTCGTATCCTACTGATATGGATATCCCCATGGTGCGGATGTCGACTAGAGTTGCACTATTTTTGGACCGTAAGTTCAAGGCCCAAATAGATGAAGTCCATGTTGGAATCACTATGCTCAACGATACGTAGAAGGTTCAGCTTCTCGAGCTCTTCTGAGACAAATTTACGGTAGCTACGGAGGTCCAAGGATTATGACCTGTAGATTTAATTTTCTGGTGAGGAGAGCTTTTTTGTTGCTTTAGTAAAGGACTTGTGTGGGCTTCTTTCCTATCATTTGGAGAGCTTCTTCCTACATGAAGAAACACTTTGATCAACTGTCGAATATGTGAAATTCTTCGAACTCTTATGTTTTTCTCTTCCTTAACAGGCCCTAGGAGTAGACTTTGCTAGGCAGTTGTAGGGTTTTGGTCGCCCACACGATGCTGGTTTGACCGACCACTTGGTATCATCTTGCTCAATCAATCACTTGTTATCGAGCGGTTTGATTGGTTGAATGATGTTGATGGCCCCGCCATATGCTTTTTGAATGGCCAAATTTCTTATGTTTCCATGGGAAAAGTTGGCCGGCCGACACTAGTCAACATGATCACACACCTATTGATTGACCATTTATGTCATAGAGAAAATCTCATATGATTAGGGAGCTTTTGTGATTCCTCGCGAATCCATGAGAAAAACTTTGTCCATCTTCATTTCTAGCACAAAATCCTAACATTTGGTGTCGTTGCAACGTTGCATTTGCACTAGCAATTTTGTTCATGTGATGGAGAGGAGCAAAATTTGTCAAATTGGGCATAGAAAATATAAAGTTTCATGAATTTGATGTTCCCTATGCCACGAAGAACTTTCCTCACAAAATTTCTTTGTAGCAAGCAAATGGAGGTGGTCGAGATCATTTTGTAGCGTTGCCTGCTTTGCCCAATTACTCTTCCCCTATAAAAACCCATGAGATCGTTAGGATGAAATTATCTTTGTTGTCGACAATGACTGGACCTCCATTTTATGCATGCAGTCATATTCGGGTTGAGTGCGTTGCATAAATTTTTAAATTGCATCAAAATATCACTTTTGTATGCTTTCTTTTCATTTACTCAATAGATCGATAGATCAAATACCATCGGTCCAATCAGTTCAACCAACCCTTCTCTGTCGATTGATGCACATGTGATTATGTGATGTGCATTGTAAATAACTTTCAATATTACAATACACACACGACAATACTAATAAAAAATATGCAGTTCAATCCTCATAAAACTAAATTCAGTGTAAATAATTTTATCTTTTAAAATCTTTAAGCTGTCAAACACGTAATAATATCGTCAGTATATGTATCGCTCAAGTAATAAAATAGCTCTAATAGAGTCCTAATTATCGATCCCACAGGGAGTAGAAATTCTTATGGTTATAACGTCAAAAATAATTTTCAAACTGTAAACTTAAGTAAGCAAAACAAATCTAAAGTAAATTTAATGTGCACTAAATAAAATGCAGTTAAAAGAACTAAGTTAATTAAACTAACTGCTAAACTTCAAAAGTAAACCTATAAAAACTAAAGAAAGTTTTGAAACAAAGAGTTCAAATTTAAGAAAGCATTCTTCCCCTTTACAATAAGTTTATGGAGTGTGAAGAAATTAAAATCATTTAAAATATACATAAAACTGTATTGTGCCAAATAGGAGCAATTATATTCTTTACCCTCTGAGAGTGCATAAAGAACATTGACTAATCCAGAGTTTGGTTAGGTTGAAGGATACTGACTGCCACTCCAGAGCTCTTACTTCTCCCTTGCCTGAGGGCTAACAATCTCGTTTTAGTTTTCAAGCAATTGGACCAAATTGAGGATTTTAATCTGTCACCTTAAAATCTTCAAATCTACGCCCACAAAGTATATTTCTCTATTTATTTATACGCAACCCCATAGATTATATTCTCACCCATAAAATTGGATGCGACTCTTACCTTGTTGTAGAAAGCATAGCCCTCTCAGATCCAATGTTTCTCAACAAGTTTTAACCTTTNTGAATTTGTTGGCAGAAGTCACCTAAATTTCTATATTGTTGAATTTATTGATTCAACTGCTTGAGTTATCTTGGTTGAATATTAAGTTAGTTTGTGTTTTAAAGAATGTGNGGAATTTGTTGGCAGAAGTCACCTAAATTTCTATATTATTTGAATTTATTGATTCAACTGCTTGAGTTATCTTGGTTGAATATTAAGTTAGTTTGTGTTTTAAAGAATGTGTTCATGTCTTTAGCTTAATGCATTCTCTTTAGTTAACTCTTAGGGTTTTTTCGGGATCACTTTTGTTTTTGTTTTTTTCTTTTATTTAAAAAAATGTTTGTTTAGTGTGTTCTTTAATTTTTTATTTTTAAAAATAAATTGTATTATATTTAAAAATGCTAGATACTTATGAAATTTATTTTGANATTCGTTTTTGTTTTTTTCTTTTATTTAAAAAAATGTTTGTTTAGTGTGTTTTTTAATTTTTTATTTTTAAAAATAAATTGTATTATATTTAAAAATGCTAGATACTTATGAAATTTATTTTGAGTGTTTTAAAAGCTAATTAAATATGCTATATTATACTATTGGCATTCATTTTTTATGTGACATGCATAGGACATCTTTACTGAGATACACAACACTATAATTGTGGTCAACACTGTCACGATCGTATCCCGAGTCGATCATGGCCACGCCGACATTGCTTCTAGTACCCTCTAGGTTGGCGTTCGTTCCTGTGACACATGTTCGTATCCTACTGATATGGATATCCCCGTGGTGCAGATGTTGACTAGAGTAGCACTATTTTTGGACCCTAAGTCCGAGGCCCAAATAGATGAAGTTCATGCTGGAATCACNAATCATGGCCAGGCCGACATTGCTTCTAGTACCCTCTAGGTTGGCGTTCGTTCTCGTGACACATGTTCGTATCCTACTGATATGGATATCCCCGTGGTGCGGACGTTGACTAGAGTAGCACTATTTTTGGACCCTAAGTCCGAGGCCCAAATAGATGAAGTTCATGCTGGAATCACNGAGTGCATAAAGAATATTGACTAATCCAGAGTTTGATTAGGTTGAAAAGATACTGGCTGCCACTTCAGAGCTCTTACTTCTCCCTTGCCTGAGGGCTAACAATTTCGTTTTAGTTTCCAAGCAACTGGAACAAATTGAGGATTTTAATCAGTCACCTTAAAATCTCCAATTCTACGCCCATCAAAGTATATTTCCCTATTTATTTGCACGCAATCCCATGGATTACATTCTCACCCATAAAATTGAATGTGACTCTTACCTTGTTGTAGAAAGCATAGCCCTTTCAGATCCAATATTTCTCAACAAATTTTAACCTTTCAACTGGTCAGATCAAAAAGTAAATGAAAATTAGAGTTCAAATCATCACAAATTATTGACATTTAAAACCTTACAAAACAAAACTAATTCTTCACAAAACCATATCTCATTTGTAGAGAGAAAGATAAAGAAGACTATTCATAATTCATGAGAAGGAAACAAAAAAATACAGATTTCATATATAAAAACAAATTTAGAAAACAAAGAAAGAAAAAAACACAACTTATCTCAGACTCCTTGCCAAGCAAATCCCTAGAAGTTCCCCTTAAGCACTTTTTCTTTTACAATCACACTCAATTCTCTCTTAGAAGTGTAATGAACAAGAAATCTTTCACTTTCCCTCTCCTCTTACAACCCTAGAAGAAAATCCTCTCTTCTCTAAGACTTCTCTCATGCCAAAACCTTCCTCTCAATTTCAAGCCCCCCTTTCTTCTCTAAACTTCTCTCTTTCCTAATTAAGGTCAGCCTTCCTTCCAAAGGAATTAAAAATTCCCTCCAATTTTTCCCCTAAAAGTCACATGTTTAACACCAAAAGACAAGTCCCTTCATTCAAGTGGCATTTCTCTTCATTAAAGAGTCTTTGCAAAGTGTTCAGAAGAATTGAACCACTCCATCGGACGTTTGAATTGTTTGGAGCATTTAAAAACCACTGAAAAATAGTCATGAACCACCTTACTCCATCATAATTTGTCTCTGGCACTTCTGGCACCAGCCTAATGAAGTCAGCACAGTTCTCTAGATTCTGACACTTCAGGCGCCAATTCTGGTGTCATTTCTCTGTAAAATGGCGCCAGTTTCTGGCGCTTTTGGTGCCTGCTCTTTGGAAAATGGCGTCTCTGGTGCCAGGATAATGAAAATCTCTATTTTGGCTCCAAATTTTCTCCTCTTTGCTACTTTTTGCTCCAAATGCCTAAAATTGATATACCTACAACAAAAAGCATGAAAATATCATTCTTTAAAGTGTAATTTCACCAAAATAAGCATAAAATATATACATAAATAGTCATTATTTTGGTGTATCATCGATCAGCCACGCACGTCGACCCAACAAACCACCTTTGTTGACTCGAACGATCGACCACCACCGGTCCGATCAACTCAATTGAATCTTTTCATTAGGTTAACTGATCGATCGCCACTGGTCTAATTGGTCATACTGACCCTTCCTCATCGATCGATCGTACACATTTGCATGACCGACCACCTTCATCGACTCTAACGATTAGCTACCATTGACTCGATCAATTCAATCAACCCTTTTTTTGACTCGACTAATTGATCATCATCAATCTAATCAGCCTAATCGAACCTTCCCCATCGATAAGCTACCCACACCAGCCCAATCGATTATTACCGTCGACTCGAATGATTTATCGCCACCAGCCCAATTAATTTGATCGATCCTTTCCGTTAGCTCATCCGATCAGCCCCATAGGCCAGGTCAATTTGAACTACCATATATTTTGAATGTTACATCATCGCATGTTTGGTTCACATTACCTGCACTACCACATTCAAACTTGTACTTTTGATGAGGTCTAGTTTCTTCTCTTTAGAAGCCTGGGATCTATCCATAGGACTTTCATGGTGACTATCCTGGAGGACTAGTGATGGAGCACACCTCCCTTAGAAGTTCAAAACCATTTTTTTTTCTTTGGAATTTTACATGCATGATTTTAACCTCTAATTATAAGGCTAGAACCAACAAGAGGAAGCTCAAACAGATTTCCCACATGACTTGCATGCCTTAAGGTAACCCCGGGTGGCTTGGTCTTGGTCACACACATTTGAGCTCACCACAATTACTCACACATCATAACACTACAAATCACTTGTACTTACCCTTTTTCCTAGCCTCTTTTGGTAACTCATATGGATGGTCCTAAGCCCTTAGCCTTTGGCTAGGATGGCCANGTAACCCCGAGTGGCTTGGTCTTGGTCACACACATTTGAGCTCACCACAATTACTCACACACCAGAACACTACAAATCACTTGTACTTGCCCTTTTTCCTAGCCTCTTTTGGTAACTCATATGGATGGTCCTAAGCCCTTAGCCTTTGGCTAGGATGGCCAAGACCAATGTGTGGAGAATCCAAAATAAACTCTCCCATGATTATTATAGCCTCAGGGGGAGGGGGGTTCCATGGTTTGCATGGTCACCATGTTCAACCAATTTCGATTCCACCAAAATACCCAACCTTCGCCTACTACCCCCAAATTTCCTTAAAATTACCAAAGTACCTGAACCCTAAAATTCTCAAAATCACCCAAATTCCCAATTCTTTACCAAAAATCATATTGAACCACTTCAAATTACCCCAATTGCCCAGATGCCCCCAAAATCCTCAAAATTACCAAAATATCCCTACACCACCTGAAATTATCAAATGCTCTCATTTTCAAAAAATTGTCAAAATCCAAACTTCACCAAAACTAATTTCAACCACCTAATGTTCCGAATTGCACCTAAAATCCCCAAAAGCCACCAAAATTGGCCAAATTCTCAAATTACCTCTAAATCCCTAAAGTCTTCAAATCACTCCTAATTTCCACTNACGAATTGCACCCAAAATCCCCTAAATCCACCAAAATTGGCCAAATTCTCAAATTACCTCTAAATCCCTAAAGTCTTCAAATCACTCCTAATTTCCACTAAGTTCATTTCAAACTCACCCAATTTCAAATTCAAACTAAATATCATCATATCCAAGCCAAATTTAAACAAAATTCAAGCCCAATTCCACCCAATTCTAAACCCAAAATCCAAGTCTAAGTCAACTGNAATTTTAAATTCAAACTAAATATCATCATATCCAAGCCAAATTTAAACAAAATTCAAGCCCAAGTCCACCCAATTCTAAACCCAAAATCCAAGTCTAAGTCAACTGAGCCAAATTGACCCCAAAACTAAATTTCACCAAATTAAGCCACATAGCCAATCCAATTCCACAAATTTTTCTTCCAAATTCTTCATGAAATTTNCAAATTAAGCCACATAGCCAATCCAATTCCACAAATTTTTCTTCCAAATTCTTCATGAAATTTTTCAAGACCAATTTGACCCTTTAATTGATTTTGATACAAGACCAAATCAAGCCCAAGTCCAATTTTAAGCCGAAGCCCTAATTTCAAGCCTAATTCAAAATCCAACTCAAATCCTTTAATTGAATCAAAACCTAACTGACACAACCATGCCTAAGACCCTAAGATGCTAATCACATCACCAAGTGACCGAAGGAAAATATGTTGAGATTTTCATACCTCTTTTATACTGTTTTTAATGATATTGCACTTTAAGAAAGGTATTTTTGATGTTTTGTTGCAGGAATGATGAATTAGGGTCAATAGAGCAAAAATATGCAAAAAAAAATATGTTGAGATTTTCATACCTATTTTACACTATTTTTTATGATATTGCACTTTAAAGAAGTATTTTTGATGTTTTGTCTCAGGTATTATGAATTATGGTCATTGGAGCAAAAAGATGCAAAAACGGTGTAATTTGGAGCAACTGAGTAAAAAGATGCAAAAAGGAGCAAATTTGGAGCAAAAAGGACCAAAATGTGGAGAATTGCACTAGGGCGCNCGACACAGCCATGCCTAAGACCCTGAGATGCTAATCACATCACCAAGTGAACAAAGGAAAATAGGTTGAGATTTTCATACCTCTTTTATACTGTTTTTAATGATATTGCACTTTAAAGAAAAATATTTTTGATGTTTTGTTGCAGGAATGATGAATTAGGGCAGAGTAAAAAAGATGCAAAAAGGAGCAAATTTGGAGCAAAAAGGACCAAAATATGGAGAATTGCACTAGGGCACCGACGGCGCCATCGAGGCCGCTGACGGTGAGATTTTCCCGAGGCTACATGAAAAATTCTCCAAAAGGGCGCCGACAGAGCCATCGAGGCCGCCGACGACGGGACGACGGTTATGTGACATGTACAATGGATAAGGTCGGATTTTGGAGCGGTGCGTAAGCGACTCTTGGGAAAACTCATCCACATCTTTAAAGAGAACATTTTGGCCGAAAATAAGAAAAAGGGGGAGACTTTTGGATACTTTTTAAAAGCTTGGAAGCTATAGAAAGGTTCCAATAGTGTATAAATATTGTGAGGAATTCCTTGAGAGATTGTAAGAGTGGAGGGAAAGTGAGAGATTTCTTCCTCCTTGCTGCTNTTCCACCAAAATACCCAACCTTCGCCTACTACCCCCAAATTTCCCTAAAATTACCAAAATATCTGAACCCTAAAATTCTCAAAATCACCTAAATTCCCAATTCTTTACCAAAAATCATATTGAACCACTTCAAATTACCACAATTGCCCAGATGCCCCCAAAATTACCAAAATATCCCTACACCACCCAAAATTAACAAAATGCTCTCAATTTAAAAAAATTGTCAAAATCCACAAAATCATTCCAAACTTCACCAAAACCAATTTCAACCACCTAATGTTCCAAATTGCACCCAAAATCCTCTAAATCCACCAAAATTGGCCAAATTCTCAAATTACCTCTAAATCCCTAAAGTCTTCAAATCACTCCTAATTTCCACTAAGTTCATTTCAAACTCACTCAATTTCAAATTTAAACTAAATATCATCATATCCAAGCCCAATTTAAACAAAATTCAAGCCCAATTCCACCCAATTCTAAACCCAAAATCCAAGTCTAAGTCAACTGCCCCAAATTGACCCCAAAACCAAATTTCACAAATTAAGCCACATAGCCAATCCAATTCCACAAATTTTTCTTCCAAATTCTTCATGAAAATTTTTAAGACCAATTTGACCCTTCAATTGATTTTGATACAAGACCAAATCAAGCCCAAGTTCAATTTTAAGCCCAGCCCTAATTTCAAGCCTAATTCAAAATCTAACTTAAATCCTTTAATTGAATCAAAACCTAATTGCCACATCCATGCCTAAGACCCTGAGATGCTAATCACATCACCAAGTCACCTCAAATCTTGTGCCATGGACCGATGGTCCCTCAAATCATGGAACCACCCTAAATTTGGTTAAGTGACTCACCCATGTTATCATCTGATTAAACCTTAAAGCTAATCACCATTAAACTTTCTCTTGACCTTCCTGAGTCAGCTAGCCACCACCCTTGTCCTGGTCACCACTCTAGTGGCTGGAAACCCAAAACCGAGAAGGCCTCCCATGGCTTGAACACCAATTTTGACCCATATCATGTGACAATTCCCAATTGGTTAGTTGTGTCGTTCTGCCCTCCGCCTCAGCTTATTTGCATCGGCCAATGAAAGCTTAGAACCTTCCTCTTGGCCGAAATTATAAATAGCCCCCCTCAACGGCCAAAAAGGGATATCATAAAAAATCTAGGGGAAACTCTGTCCAACTGCTCCCAAAGCCTTACCAAACTTTCTTAAGCTCAATCTAACCATCTTCAGCCACTCATTCCCTCCACTCGAGCCTAATTTAATTAATACAATGAAATATGTACTACTTTTTTATATACATTTTACATTCATGTTTAATGACATTCCAATTTAAAAGAAGATATTTTGCTTGTTTTTTGTTCCAGGTACAAGAAATGGAGTTTTGGAGAAAATAGAGCAAAATTGGTGCAATTTAAAGTTAAACCAAGCTAGGAAGTAAATTTTGTTTTGAAAAATTTTTATGTCTTTCTATGTTTAATCTCCTTTAAATTTATCACATATTTTTGAATAAAATTAAACTTTAAAGAAATGTTATTTTTATGTTTATATTGTGGGTATAATACTTGGAGCAGATTGGAGCTGAAATGGATCAAAATGGAGTGAAACGGGGGTACTACCAGCAAGGTGGCGCCTAGGCGCCAATTCTAGTGCCATGGCCCCACATTCTGGCGCCTAGGCACCAGAAATGGGCCATAGTCAGTTTGGGTTGGTTTGAACAGTTCTAGGCTATTCTAGAAGGTTTCGGGCAGCTATGCATGGCCCATGAAGTTATTAAATGAATTTAGACACTTGGAAAGGCTCTTAGAGTGAAGAGTTGTGTCTCTTGAAGTGAAAATGTGTCTCTTGGAGTGAAGAGGTGTGTCACTTGGAATGAGGAGGTGCTTGGTTCTTCTTTAAAAAGGGGAGTTGGCGTTTCTTTTAAGGAGGATATAGAGGAGAGTATGACATGTCTCTTCAAAGAGGCATGTGTGTGAGTGTGTGAGAGGAGATGTAGATTTCTACCTTTTTCAGAGAGATTAGTGAGGGATTTTGAGAGATATGTGTAAAAAATTATATGAGCATTGCATGAATCAGTGAGAGACTTTATTGGAGAGATTTTCATCTTTCTTTCAGAGGGAAAAATCTAAGTATTGTGTTCTTCATTATTTTATAATTGTTGTAAACACTTTCTAGTGGATTTAGTTTGATTTAATGAAGTTTGCTGTTTTGTTCAATCCATGCTTTGTGAGTAGTTTTCTTTACTCTTTTCTTTTGATATGAAGTAGTGAAAAGAGTAGAAAAATTTGTTTTAAGATAGAATAATTTTTATTTCTATATGATGAGTAATATATCATTTGATTCATTGACATAATTTAAGCTACAATAAGTTATGTTAAAATCTGTTGTAAGTGAAACTAAGATTCGGGAGTGTTATGATCTTGCAACTTGAATGCGCTCATATTGTCTGGTTGGCTATGACAAAGTAGTTTAGGCGACAATGCAACTTTTAAAGAAATATAATTCATGATTTGTTTAAGTTAGGAGCTTTTAGGTGATAACTAGTTGTGTAAAACTAATAGAATACTAAGCGTACTTTTACATTAAAAAGAGACTAGGTAGACATATGTTCCTTGTTGGCACATAATTTATTACATAATTCTATCAATTCTTTTACTGCTCATGTCATCATCTTCATTTTACTTTTCTTTTGTAATAAAATGGATGCGTGTTTAAGAATTTAGATTTGCTTAGAAATTCTCTTAGTTTATTAATGTTATGGTATATTTACCTGTTCTTAATTTACTTTGTAAAATGACCATTTATAATGTTAAAACTCATTGCAAAACATGATGACCCGGGAAGGCTATGATTTCACTCAAGTGGTGGGTACCCCACTAATCCTTATAATGAAGGGAAGCCAAAGTCTAAGGGGGAGTGCAAATAGATAGAGAGATAAATTTTGATGGGCATAGAATTGGTGATTCTTGAGTGACAGGCTAGAACCTGAACCAATTTGGTCTTTAGCTTAGAACCTAAGGCCCGATTAATCCTATAGAGAGGGCACAGTGGGTAATCTGGATGTGAGAGGCTAAAATCTACTCAGTATAATCATTTCAATTAGGAACTTAAATTTAGTTTAGCCAATGTTCTTTATGCACTCAGGAGAGGGTAAAGAATATGTATGCTCCTATTTTTCATTGACCACATCAAATTCTAAGCATTTCACTTTTACGCATTATCTAGGTCGTCACATGTGAAAGGTAGTTTGTAACATATCAAAATTCTAAAAATCAATTTCTCTAGTTAGGATTATCTCTAGATATTGGTTTGTATTTAAGAGTAGTTGATAGAAAACACCCTTAATCGTCATTTCAAACTAAAACCTGATAGTAATATACTAGAATTAGCCTAAGGGATTCTTACCTCACTTCTCCATGGGATCGATACTCTGATCTTAAAAGAAAATTTTATAATACTTGAAACGATACGTGCACTTGCGTAGTTCCCATAGCGTGTGATCTATAAATTAAATTTTAAACTCTACAACATATTTGTTTTGCATACTAGCCGTCATAATTAATCTGGGTCATGTTTTTGGCCATGAAATTAAATATCTGCGTAATTGCGAGTCAAATCAAGTATTTAGTGTCATCTATGGAGTTTGAAATTGAAGTAATTACACATATATGTACACGCACATTTTAGAGGGCATCATTAACCACTGAAATCTAGGGCATTTCATGGCCTTGGAATCAAACTCTTTAAAACTGCAAATTAATCATTCCACAAGCTTCCCTAGACATCAAAACCACTTCCCCAATTGAAAGCCCCCTCTATCGAGCACTGTAACATAGTCTTAGACCAAGCCCAAGTCACCCTCCGATCGAAGTCATACATAGACCTCATTTCAGCTCAAACCAAAACTTAGAGGATGTTCATGGACTCATGGTGAAGCTCAGGAACAAACCCAATCAAGGCCTCACCTTTTGTGCTAAGGTATAACTCAAAATCCCTAAATTTTGCTTTGATTTGGACCTTTTGTGAAGAGAACTTGTATTTCATACGTATTTAATCATGTAGATATGTTCGTCTCACTTAAATGAAGGTGTAGGAACAAACCTCATGCGATTTAGTTGAGAATCAAGCGAGATCATAGGGTTATAACGCGAACGGTTCTCAGTTTAGGGAGATCAAGGATGATGAACGGATGTAGTCTGTTTCCGCATATATCGAATTGACGGACAATATCACGTCAGACGAGAAGATGTTGCGTGAATTGCGGGTGTGCGTGGAACCTAAGGTGTAAAGCACAACGAATCAGCGGGTGATGCGTGGTCTTTCGACGGCTCCGAGGTTGCATTGGCGGCTGATTCAGATAAGTAGAAAATTAGGGTATTTTGGAATTAAATAAATACAAAAAACTTTAAAAATTCATATCTTGGTATAAAAAAAATCATAAAAATAAAAGAAAAATACCTCTATGCTCAATTAACATAGGAGAATTTATTGGACTAAAAATTAAAAATATTTATTAAGTATTTTATTTTAAATACATTAAATACTTCAGAGAGTAATTAAATAATAGTTAATTAAATATTTACTTAAATTAAATAAAATTTTGAGGGTCAGTTATTAATGAGCTTAAGAGTCTTCTTTGATCTTTCCATGGACAGATGACACTTTTATGATCAAAAGCCATAAATTTTAAGATATTTGATATCATTTTAATTAAGAAGTTTATAAGAAATAAAAATGAAGGTCATAAAAATTTAAAAGTATGTTTGGTAGATCTACTGTAGTCAAAAGACCTTAGCAAAAATAAAAATCAGATTTTAAAAAAATTCAATTTATTTTTCTTATTTAAAATTAATAAAAATTACTTAAAATTAGAAAAATATAAACTAATTCAAATAAACACCAAAATAGGCCAAATTGTAGGTAATCACATTAGGAGGCCTCTGTAATAAATTGAAACTCAGAAAAGGTATTTTTAATATAAAAATCTATTTTCCAAGTAAATAATAATTTTGACTTAACATAATTATGTTTAGAGTGTTATATGAGACCAGAGGAACTTAAAAAAAATAAAATTGAAGCTAAAAAAAAAACTTTACTTTTAAGTTATTTTCTAATTTTAAAATAATTAAAAATATAAAAATTTACAAAAAATATGAAAATACTATAAATCATCATAAATATCTATCTGATCACATAAAATAACTTAAAGATGTGTTTGTAAATTTCCAAGGGTGCAAAAAATGTATTTTTAGTTATTAAATGCATTTTCTTCTTAATTTGTGAATAAAATAATTACAAAAAGTAATAGGAAAATTACAAATATATGAAAATCATTTATGAGTTTCCTGGATTTAGAGACATTTATGAAAAATATAAAATGAATTTTTGAAAGAAAAATATATTATTTATTTATTTATTCATTAAAATCAACTAAAAATTCTAAAAATTTAAATATAATTCAAAAATTCATAAAAATCAATTCTAGTGGTCCTTTGACCTAAGTGAAACTCTAATAATTTTCTTAAGGACATAAATTTTATTTTACTTAGTTAAATTAATTATCCTTCAAAATTCCTATTTTTTTGACTAAAATAATTATTAAAAATTAAATAAACAAAGTTTCTTATAATATTTTAATTTACCCAGGAGTAGGGCAACAACAAAATTTTAAAGTCATTTAAGTTAAATTGAGAGAATTATGAAGTGGAAACCCTTATGGGCAAAATACTAATTTTGGAATTCCATACATTAATTAATATTTAGATTAAACCAGAGGGTAAATGAGTGATATTGATCATAATTATCTCTCTGAAGTGATTTAAACATAAAGGGTTGAAGGGTACAAACAGATGGATGTTATTTTATATGAAAGTGTAAAAGTGTAATTTTCCACATTACTGTGGTTTGGAAGTCAATTAAGTTGGATGATTCTAATGTAAATGGCTTGATCTAGGACGATGATAACCCACAAATTTGAAGCCTTAGATCAATGGTTAAATGATAATACAATCCTTGATAAGAATTAAGTTCATCTTATTGTTTGATAATACAATCTTTGAGGCGTCGCTTAGTTGCTCAATATCCTTAACACCTCCCACTTTTTCTCTTTTGGGTTTCGTGAATAACTATTCCTCTCTTAAACTCTCCTTGAAATTTAATTTAAACAATCGTGAAAACCTAAACTTAGAAATTCCTTAAAGATATAACTGCTGTCTTAATTGAGAGTTTTCTTAACAAATTTTTATTTCTTAAGAAGTAATTAACTATATGATTTGTCCTTAGAGGAAATGAGCAACTCAGATTACTCTAACTCTTATCTAATCTTCAGGTTAAACAGGGGAAATATTTGTCGGGTTAAATGCAAACCTATCAAACTTCAAAAATTCCTCTATTTAAAAAATCAAATCTATTGTACAATAATATTTCTATCTTCTGAGATGATATATTAATTTTGATGTGATGTTTGATTATTTAAATAGTTAAATATGCAAGATCTATATGTTCATAATCACAAAATAAAAACCAACAAGCCACACCAACTTGCTTGGGGATAATACACACTAATCATGTAGATATAACCACCTCATCCAAACCAATGAGACAAGTTGGTTGTTATACTTGTTGCTAGACCCTTCCATCAACTTTTATATATATCATGTACTATATCCCATAATTTATAGAATTGAATGACATAAAATTTATTTTGCATGAAAATTCATTGGGTTTTGCCTTCAGTGAGAACATATATTTAATTCAACGGATTGGGTTGAATATAAGAAGTCGGTTTTGATCATATACATACTTTATATTCAATTTTATATGCTCATTTGATTGTCATATAATTCAATTAAGTATTTCTTGCAAATTTAGACAGCAATTTTATTGGCTCTGGTTAGAAGAATAGATAGTGGCATATTTGGGCGGTTATAAGGTTTTGGAGGAAGTTAGAAAAGCAAGTGGAGGAAGTTAGAAAAAATTATTCCACACGGACGACCTGTGCACAAATGCATACGGCTGCATACGGTGTCCGATCTCTGCAATCCAACAAATTTTAAAAAAAAAATAAAAAAAAAAGCCTACCGTTATACATCTTTGTTGTGATGGACGGTGGAGATCGGACACCTTATGCATTTCTGTATGAAATAATTTTTCGGGACGTTTGAGGGTGGATATCTAAAAAGTGGATATTGAGGGGCATATATGTAAATCCTCCAAACATCTCAAGCAAAAAAAATTGAAAAACATATATATGCCTAAATAATACTCTTTGCGAAACACAAGAGTTGAAGATGAAATGTGTAATGAATAAAAAAAAAAAGGGGAAAGCGATCCATCACCTGCGCTTAATTAATTAAAAACATAATTCGCAATCAATTTGAAAAGCCATCTAATAACTTTGATTTGTTCCTCTAAAAAACTGGTCTAATTATTGGGTTCGGAGAGNGATGTGCGGCTGTGATCGGAGAGCGCACGCAGCTCTGCGTACGCTCTCCGCACCCAATAATCGCTCCAAAAACTGGGATGGGCATTTCTCCATAATAGAGTTAGAAGAGTTCTGCCTTGCTGCAAATTTTGAAGAACATTTACATAAATAACGCACATTCTTATGTATTTGCAATATTGAAACCTAAACTTTCATATTTCTATTCATAGCTCTCAAATATTAAATATCTCATAAAAAAAATAACATTGATAATACTTTTTAATTTTATTTTATGAAGTTTTATATATTTATAAGAACATCTCTCTCCCAAAATCGAAAATTTGCATGCTCAAATATGTACTCTAATGGTTGATAATAATATGAAGGATCGAAAGAGATTAGATTGGAGCGCAAGAAAGAAAAGAAATAAAAAAAAGAGAAAATTTGCTCGTAGGTCTAGTTATTCTTGCACCATACAAAATCTCAATTTACTATGCCTTCTTTTAAAAGCCCACAATAATATAATTAATTTTTAAATTAAACTTGGAAAATTTAGCCACAGCTTGTGATGTTTCTAACTCGGGTCTCTGCGGCCCACGGATGCCATCGTAGCTCACCATTATGACCTATACAACTTACGTGGCCCATAGCTCTCACAACTCCTTACTGCGGTCTTTATGACCAACTGATGCTCCTAAAGGAACCATCTACCACTCACCTGACCAACTGCTGTCATGGTTATCAACTACAACTTCTACGATAATGTGGTGCTACAACTACTATCTACAACACTCACGACAAACTGCGATCTCTGTGGCAGTCGACTATGACCCTTGTAACATGCTACCGCCATAAACCACAGTCAAATTGCGAATATACAACTTTATAATTTCATCTTCTCTAATTCAAGAGAAGAGTGAACATATGTACTCACCATTCACAATAGTTTATTTCAACTGGGTAGACTCCGTGGTTTTTTTCCCTTTTAAGGGTTTTGCACGTAAAAAGTTGAGTTCTCTCATTCAGCTTACTTCACTTTAATTACCCGAGCGTGTGCTAGTCATTCATAGAATTCTAAGAAGATAAATAATCTTTACTTAACCCCTGCGAATCTTATAACACACATCAACACCAATGTGTTTAAGTGTCAAAATAAAATTTTAGGTGTTTGACATGTAAAAACATAAAATTTTTTTTGGTATGTATGCAAATTTCCCGAAATTAATAATTTTAAAATTATTTTAATTTATTTTAATTTACTACATATAATTCATGACTGCTGCAGCATGAGAAAAATGTTGATATCAAAGTTAACCTCATCCTCCTTCCCTTAGTCCTCCACTATACTAGGATGACCTTACAAAATCACTTCCCCAAACAGAGCTGTGGTGACGGTTTGAAAAACAAAATTAAAAAAAAGCTGTCCCAAACAGACTTGGGTCATAATGGTAAGTTGTAATGACGTCCATAGGCTGCAAGAGCTAGAGTCGAGAGAAGCACAAGCTATGGACCACATAGTTTGTAGTTGTCACGAGGTGTAATGGTTGTAATGATGTTCATAAGCCGTGGGGGCAGGAGTCAGAAGTTACATGAGTGTATGTGAGGTATCGTCACCCCATCTTTGAGATGCATTGTTGCACTGTCTTTAGGGTCAACCCGATGTTCGAGATGATGCGTCGATTCACAAGTTGTTTCATAACTCTGCGATGTCAGTTGTTGCTTAGAATGACACTTCGTAGCAACGAGTGGGCGACACCTGGTGACTAGGACCGACAAATGGTGGTGGCGGTTGTCGAAGACAACAAGAGCGATGCTGGACTTCAGCTTATTCCACAACTTGCGGTCTTCTTCCAGCTTCAAGCTCTCTTTCCCCCTCTTTTGAGAAGGTGGGGCTCTATTTATAGAGTCCCGATTGCAATTAATAAAGAAATATGAACCACTTTAATTGAACGGTCCGAAGAGATTCTCTTGATCAGATGATGTTTGATTAGTATTTGAGTGATTTAATGATGTTAAAATTGAGTGATTTTGAGCTCGTTAGATTCATCTCCCCGAGACGCTAGATTCAAATATAAGTTCACCATATTCGGCATTTGTTTGACCTTCCATGTAAATTAAATAAACTTCAAAAAATGGTTTGGTGACTTGATTTAAGCTCGATTTAACTCGGATTAGACAAAGTTTGGTATTATTGGGCCTGTCTCATCCAGTCAGTTAGTTTAATTATAAGTTTGTTGAAATCGGACTTCTGGATGACTTTTTATCAAATCTTGAATGTTTCTTTCACAAAAAAGTGCATCAAGATTTGTGTCATATCTTAACATTCGTGTCAGATGTTTAAATTATTCAAGATGTAACATACCAGATCTAGAAGGTAATACACGCCGACAACACATGCCATGATGAAAGGTTATTAACATATTTTGTATTTTTAAAAGAAAAAATTATACACAAAAGAGCGAGAAGAAAATTTTAATTCATAATTAAATAAAAGTCATACAACTAATACAACTAAAGTGAACAAAAAAATTACTCAAAGAAACTTAAATAGCAATGTATAACTAACTACTTGGACCCAAAAAAGAAATACAATAAACTAATGGAAAACAAAATGAAAGTACTAGGAAGTAAAGTTTAAAATTGAAAAATTCTAAGTCGATGGAGACAGTTCTACGAGTAACTGAGTGTAATCTATAATTTAAAAATATAACAAATTAATTAGACAAATCAATTTCATTAAATTACTATACTTATTAAATTATAAACGACAAAAGAAATGACTCATGCAACATGAAGAATAAAAATGAACAATTTACAACATCTATAACAAAATTTATAAGAAAAAATTATAGCATACCTATGACAAGGAATACGAGTAACTTAAACACATGCAATTCTATGTAACTATTTATATACCACAATCTCAGGTGTGCTTATACATATAAAATTTTAAAATCTTTTAACATTACCTGATAATATACGATTGCAGAATAAATGTGTGAGATATATATATATATAAATAAATANGAAAGTTCATTTTACTTAGTTAAATTAATTATCCTTAAAAATTCCTATTTTTTGACTAAAATAATTATTAAAAATTAAATAAAAATTAAATAAAAAATAAATTTCTTCTAAATTGAGAGAATTATGAAGTGGAAACCCTTATGGGCAAAATAATAATTTTGAAATTTCATACATTAATTAATATTTATATTAAACCAAAGGGTAAATGAGTGATATTGATCATAATTATCTCTTTGAAGTGATTTAAACATAAATGGTTAAAGGGTAGAAACAAATGGATGTTATTTTATATGAAAAAGTAAAAGTGTAATTTTCCAAATTACTGTGGTTTGGAAGTCAATTAAATTAGATGATTCTAATGCAAAGGGCTTGATCTAGGAAAATGATAACCCACAAATTTGAAGCCTTAAATCAATGGTTAAATGATAATACAATCCTTGATAAAAATTAAGTTCATCTTATTGTTTGATAATACAATCTTTGAGGTGTCGCTTAGCTGCTCAATATCCTTAACACCTCCCACTTTTTCTCTTTTGGGTTTCGTGAAGAACTGTTCCTCTCTTAAGCTCTCCCATTTGAAATTAAATTTAAACAATCGTGAAAATTTAAACTTAGAAATTCCTTAAAGATATAACCGTTGTCTTAATTGAGAGCTTTCTTAACAAATTTTTGTTTCTTAAGAAGTAATTATCTATATGATTTGTCCTTAGAGGATATTAGTAACTCAGATTATTCTAATTCTTATCTAATCTTCAGGTTAAACAGGGGAAACATTTATCGGTTTAAATGCAAACCTATCAAATTTCAAAAATTCCTTTATTTAAAAAATCAAATCCATTGCAAAATAATTTCTATCTTCTGAGATGTTATATTATGTTTGATGTGATGATTGATTATTTAAATAATTAAATATGCAAGATCTATATGTTCATATTCACAAAATAGAAAGCAACAAGCCACACCACCTTGCTTGGGGATAATAGCACCATCATGTCAGATTAAAACAAGATAACAAACATTCTACACACTAATCATCTTAGATATAACCACCACATCCAAACCAATGAGACAAATTGGTTGTTATACTTGTTGCTAGACCCTTCCATCAACTTTATACATACCATGTACTATATGCCATAATTTATAGAATTGAATGAAATAAAATTTATTTTGCATGAATTCATTGGGTTTTGCCTTTAGTGAGAACATATATTTAATTCAACGGATTGGGTTGAATATAAGAAGTCGGTTTTGATCATATACAATCTTTATATTCAATTTTACTTGCTCATGTGATTGTCATACTATATTTAATTCAATTAAGTATTTCTTACAAATTTAGACAGCAATTTTATTGGCTCTTNACTAATTAATTGGGGAGAAATATTTGCGTACGTCTAATGTACGTAATGCTGTGCACGTCAATAGGTTACGAGGAGAGTTTTGGGGGTTATATCCGCGTTATATCCCTTGTAACCTCCCTGTAACCTACCTGTAGCTAATAAGTTTCGTGCTTCTGATTTCATATATTTGTAAGTTAAAGCATTAACTTTAGAACAAAAAATAACATTAAAAAAATCAAAACAACCAATGAAACAAAACATAACCTGGAGTAGATTCCTCCTCTTGAACTAATACCAACTTCTTTTCTGCATAAAAAAAAAAAAGAAAAAAAAATCATCTCACCAAAACAAACAAATTCAACTCAGCTTTCAAAAAAAAAAAAAAAAAAAAAAAAAAAAAAAAAAAAAANCTAATTAATCGGGGAGAAATATTTGCGTACGTTGAACTTACGTAAAACTGCGCACGTCTGTAGGTTACGGGGAGAGTTTTGGGGGTTATATCCGCGTTATATCCCCTGTAACCTCCCTGTAACCTACCTGTAGCTAATAAGTTTCGTGCTTCTGATTCCATATATTTGTAAGTTAAAGCAGTAACTTTAGAACAAAAAACAACATTAAGAAAATCAAAACAATCAATGAAACAAAACATAACCTGGAGTAGATTCCTCCTCTTGAATTAATACCAACTTCTTTTCTGCATCCAAAAAAAAAAAAAATCATCTCACCAAAACAAACCAATTCAACTCAGCTTTCAAAAAAAAAGCCAAGCACAATCAACGATCAATAATCAAAATCAAACATCCATCAATAGAGTCTAATAATTTCCCCCAAACTAAACCCTAGAAATCCCACATACCAGAAATCGGAAGCACCTCCACCGGCGGCGTGGGCCTCCCCATCTCGCTCTCCTCATCCTCATCCACCTCCTTCTCCTCTTCAAAATCCGAAAACAAGCCATCATCAGCCGCGCTCCGTCCGCTATCGAAAACCACCTCCTCCCCATCTCCCTCCTCCTCCACCGCCGCCGCAGCAGGAGCCGCCGTCGATGCCACCGCAGGCGACACCACCCCGTCCAGTATATCATAAACTTCCCGATCAAAAAACCCCGGCAACTTTCTCTCCCTCCGCAAGTCGTTCCTCATCCCCCAAAACGATTCCGCCTCCCCCCGCACCGATCGCCCCATCTCCCACTCTTTTATCTTCTTGTAATCCCCGGCGAGATTGCTCCACCGCTTCCGGCACTGAACCGCCCCCCGATTCACCCCTTGCCGCCGACAATAAGAAGAAACCGCCGCCCACTTCGGCTCAATCGCCACCGCAGACGTCGAAGCCCGCCCTCTTCCTCGGCTTTCAACCACCCGCTTACCTTGTATCAGAACCAGGATCTCCTGACGCGTCCACCTCGGAAGCCGCGGCGGCNGAGCTATCTATGTAATTTTCCCTACATAAAATGGGTCACAGAGCCCGGGAATACCCCAGTTTGCCTCTAATGTGGATTTAACATTTATATACATACATAAACTTGGATTTAACATGGGCCCAAACATATGCGAGCAAACTCGCCCATGTATGCATGGATACACCCAAATGAGCTAGAACTCGCCAAAATCATGCTGAACTCGCCAGAACTTGATCGAATCTATGGTCATTCAATCATACCTAGACAAACACAACATACTCGCTCAAGTTCAAGAGTTACATCCAATATCCGCTTGAGCAAGTTGACACTTTCCCCAACCTGAAATTTACAATTTCTCTACATAAATAGTAAAATTTACTATTTTTCTTATATAATTTAGGCAATTTAATAATTTTGCCCCCATTGATATAACTTCTTTCCCAACAATTCAAAATATTTAAACATTTATTAATTTAGCCCAACCTAAAAAATAATATTGGTTCCCCTCTTAACTACATGCCAATCTTGTCATATTTTTTCTCATAAATGTAGCTCTCTTTATGACACTCAAGCCCTGACCCAAATCTATAAATAAAGATTTGTGTGGATAGCTCCCGGCAGAAACGTCATCTCTTCAGAGCTTTTCAGTTCTTCCTCCCTAAATTTCTTGTCTTTCTCACAGGGCATATTAGTAAGGTTTTGATTTACTTTTTGAACCAAAAGATGGTTTTTCAGAATAATAAGTAAAAAGAAAAAAAGGAGCAAACTTATTATTTATAAATATTTCATCCTCAATAATTAAATAAATAAATAAATTCATGAAGTAAATGCAGTTCACTACCAAATCAATAATATACTTTTATTTGAATATCTGATTACCAATTCCAATCTAAATCTTCATGCTTCAATTATAAATAGACAGACAATTATTTCCTATACCCCTTCAATAACTTACAACCCCCTTCCCCCCCCCCCCCCCCCCCCCCCCCCCCCCCCCCTANATCTATTCTATATGTGATTAATGCGATTACATATTAAATGTTTTTTTAATTTTTATGAGAGCGAGTTTAATAATGTATGATAAATTTTTATTATTTATTTTTATAATTTTATTGAATATTAAAGGTTAAGTGTTAGTAGGGATGTAAGATAAGCAAGCTTTAGGGAGCTCGGGCTTTACTTGTGTTTGGTTTGTTTGAGCTAGGGTTTAAAATTGCTCGTGAACAGTGTATTCGTGTTTAGCTATATTTGCATAATTTTGTTCGTGTTTGGCTCACAATTGACTCGTTTAAATTATTTAGAGAAATATATTTATGGTGTTGGATTCAAATCTGTATCATTCCCGTGTAATAGAATGCGTAAAACCACATGATCATATGAACTGTTAAAATTTAAATATAGATAAAAATATATATACTATATTATTATATAAATAATATAAATAGTTCCCTTATTTCCTGCTAAAACGAGCTAAACTCAATCAAATAAGGAGTTATTCATGTTTGACTCGTTTATAATTCTGAGCTTAAAGATTTTGGTCTTATTCAGATCGCTTATTTAACGAATGATTCAAACACGNCTTTCGTGCTAAAACGAGCTAAACTCAATCAAATAAGGAGTTATTCATGTTTGGCTCGTTTATAATTCTGAGCTTAAAGATTTTGGTCTTATTCAGATCGCTTATTTAACGAATGATTCAAACACGAGCTACTTAACAATCTGAACACAATTTATTTGCAAACAATGAGTTTTTATTATTATTATTATTATTATTTTTTTTTTGTGCAGCCCTAGGTGTTAGATATATAGATACATATTTACATAAGAATTATGTGATATGTATGTAAATTCCCCAACATAAAATAAAAAATTAAGATTAAGTAAATAAGCTTTTGCACCTCCATGTCATGCGATGTTTATGCAATGATCATGTAATATCTATTTTCTAATTGCATGGAGTTTTCACATTAAGCATATTAATTAATAATCATATTTTAATCTTTTTTTCAATTTTTATACCAAAATAAGCAAATGAAAAAAATAGTGGTATTCTTTGAGTTTTTGAGTTCCGGATTCATTGCACGATATAATTACAGTTGCTTAATCCTGCAATTCATTTTGTACTTTTGATGTTAAATTCATCAAAATTTAAAATTTAAAAAAATAATGAGAAATTAAATTTCACGGCCTAAATAAATTACAAAATTGAGATGTATAAACACAAATTCGGACATACACTTAATAAAGCCCACGTGCCNATTTGATGTTAAATTCATCAAAATTTAAAATTAAAAAAAAATAATGAGAAATTAAATTTCATGGCCTAAATAAATTACAAAATTGAGATGTATAAACACAAATTCGGACATACACTTAATAAAGCCCACATGCCAAAGTGGTTGAACAGAGCCCGCTTGTCAAAGTGGCTGAAACGAACCCACTTGCTGAGGTAGATGAATTTCATCTTTTCTGTGAGGTAACCTAGTCCATCTAAGAAATGACAACTACCATAGAAGGTCATCATTACAAGCAAGGATGCAAGTCCATCATTCCTTAAAATGTGCCGCCTTATATTCACATCTTAGTTTTTTCATCAAGACACGATTGATGAATGTCGTACTGTACTAAATGCATTTTTCTTTTATTTGCTTTTTTTTTGGATAAAAGGGAAGTTAAGATGAGAGGAGAGGATCTTGGATCTTTTCCTTGGAGTCTCTCTCTCCCTCTCTCTCTCTCTCTCTCTCTCTCTCTCTCTCTCTCTCTATACACTGAAATCCGAGAAATCTCCCTGGAACCATTTTTTCAGGCTTGTCAGAGGTTCAAATTTGATATACAATTCATGAAATCTTCTCTCAAGCCACACATACATCTCTCTTCTAACACTCTTCCACAAATATAAAGTCTTTATCGAGTTATATGTACTTACGAGTGAAACGAGACCACCCTAAATCCAAAAAAGACTTAATATTCTGAGAGATACACTGTGTGTGATGTTCATACTCAAACTATGTAAGAAGTTCTTTCTCATATAAAAAAAGATGAAAGAGAATGATGGATTACACAAGAGAATTTTAGACCCAACAGACCAACAAGCTAAGGGTTTTGATGGTCATGCAAGATACGTGAGAGGCCTCGTGATCTTGCTCTTGAGCTATGCCCAAAACACATACTGGATTGTCAGGTAGGTAAGAGCCACTAACATAAGAGCCTCCAAAAGAAGAGCCTACTTGGAAAAACATACCAAGAGTTAGACCAAGGAGAGTTCTTTGTCTGATACTCAAACAAGAAGAAGCAGATAGCTATCACCCTAGTCACTTAAAAGAAGGGGAGCTTCTGAAGCCTTGTATGAAGAGGAGAGAAGAATAAGAGAAAGAAAAAGATTCACTCTTGAGTATTAGATGAAGAAGCTAGGAGGAGAAGAAGAAGATAATGACTATCAAAGAATGCAATCATAAGAGTGATCATGGAAGTCGAGACACCAAGGAAGTTTAAGATTCCTTCTTTGGAATCTTATGAAGGGATGCCTGACCCCACAAATCATCTAGCTTCATTTTAGTTAACAACATGTCTGCTTAGAATCCATGATGCTATAAGGTGTTATTTATTCTTCAGTTTCCTTGGTTCGTCAACCTGCTATCATGAGTTATCAGTTCNTACAAGCTATGGACCACATAGGTTGTAGTTGGTCACGAGGTGCAGTGGTTGTAATGATGTTCATAGGTTGTGGGGGCAAGAGTTAGAAGCTGCATGAGTGTATGTGAGGTACTGTCACCCTATCTTTGAGATGCATTGTTGCATTGTCTTTAGGGTCAACCCGATGTTCGAGATGATGCGTCGCTTCGCAAGTTGTTTCATAACTCTGCGACGTCAGTTGTTGCTTAGAATGACACTTCATAGTAACGAGTGGGTGACACCTGCTGGTGAGTAGGACCGACAAACGGTGGTTGGCGGTTGGCGAAGACAACAAGAGCGATGCTGGACTTCAGCTTATTCCACAACTTGCAGTCTTCTTCCAGCTTCAAGCTCTCTTTCCCCATCTTTTGAGGTGGGGCTCTATTTATAGTCTCGATTGCAATTAATAAAGAAATATGAACTACTTTAATTGAACGATCCGGAGAGATTCTCTTGATCAGATGATATTTGATTAGTATTTGAGTGTTTTAATGATGTTAAAATTGAGTGATTTTGAGCTCGTTAGATTCATTTCCCCAAGACGCTAGATTCAAATATAAGCTCACCATATTCGGCATTTGTTTGACCTTCCATGTATATTAAAAAAACTTCAAAAAATGGTTTGGTGGCTTGATTTAAGCTCGATTTAACTCGGATTAGACAAAGTTTGGTATTACTGGACTCGTCTCATTGAGTCAGTTAGTTTAACTATAAGTGTGTTGAAATTAAACTTCTGGATGACTTTTTATCAAAACTTGAATGTTTCTTTCACAAAAAAGTGCATCGAGATTCGTGTTATATCTTAAGATTCGTGACAGATGTTTAAATTAATCAAGATGTAACATCCCCGATCTAGAAGGTAACACACGCTGACAGCACACGCCATGATAAAAGGTTATTAAGATATTTTGTATTTTTAAAAGAAAATATTATACACAAAAGAGCAAGAAGAAAATTTTAATTCATAAATAAATANCGACAGCACACGCCATTTTAAAAGGTTATTAACATATTTTGTATTTTTAAAAGAAAATATTATACACAAAAGAGCAAGAAGAAAATTTTAATTCATAAATAAATAAAAGCCATACAACTAATACAACTAAAGTGAACAAAAAAATTACTCAAAGAAGCTTAAATAACAATATATAACTAACTACTTGGACCCAAAAAAAAGAAATACAATAAACTAATGGAAAACAAAATGAAAATACTAGGAAGTGAAGTTTAAAATTGAAAATTCTAATTCGATGAAGACAGTTCTACAAGTAACTGAGTGTAATCTATTATTTAAANATACAATAAACTAATGGAAAACAAAATGAAAATACTAGGAAGTAAAGTTTAAAATTGAAAATTCTAATTCGATGAAGACAGTTCTACAAGTAACTGAGTGTAATCTATTATTTAAAAATATAAAAAATTAATTAGACAAATCAAATTCATTAAATTACTATACTTATTAAAATATAAACGACAAAAGAAATGACTCATGCAACATGAAGAAAAAAAATGAACAATTTACAACATCTATAGCAAAATTTATAAGAAAAAATTATAGCATACCTATGAAAAAGAATATGAGTAACTTAAACACATGCAATTCTATGTAACTATTTCTATACCACAATATCAGGTGTGCTTATATATATAAATTTTAAAATCTTTTAATATTACCTGATAATATACGATTGCATAATAAATGCGTGATATATATATATATATATATATATATTTATCTAGCTGTGTTTGTGTGTATGTGTTTGTGTGTGTGTGTGTTAAAACAATCAATGATTACAAAGTATGTAAGACATAAAATGACAACAACAAAGTAGATCTAACAAAAGATAAGTCGAGAAAATCCCCGTGTGAGAATTTGAAGATCAGGTGAAGGTATGGAGCGTAGCTGAATAGTATTTGAATGTGCACACATATGCACACGTGCGCGCACACACACACACAGATATATATATATATATATATATATATATATATATATATATATATANATGAAAAGGAATATGAGTAACTTAAACACATGCAATTCTATGTAACTATTTATATACCACAATATCAGGTGTGTTTATACATATAAAATTTTAAAATTTTTTAATATTACCTTATAATATACGATTGCATAATAAATGTGTGATATATATATTTATCTAGCTGTGTTTGTGTGTATGTGTTTGTGTGCGCGTGTGTTAAAACAATCAATGATTACAAAGTATGTAAGACATAAAATGACAACAACAAAGTAGATCTAACAAAAGATAAGTCGAGAAAATCCCCGTGTGTGAGAATTTGAAGATCAGTGAAGGTATGGAGCCTAGCTGAATAGTATTTGAATGTGCACACATATGCACACATGCGCGAGCACACACACACACACACATATATGTATTATATACCTAAAAATGAATTACAAGAATCTCAAGACAATTTGACGTCTAGATTAAAAGAAATCAATAAATATCCCTACGAAAGGCTGCAATTACTAATGAAGTCGATTGGTTAAAGAAACACCAACCAATGAAAACCAGCCAATCGAAGGACTACTGATTGCCTAAAAGACGGTGAATGACCCAAAGGCCAACCGGAGAGACCAAAAACAAACATTTACCCCAACGACTAAGTAAAAGTCTAGTACCCCCAACAATCCCATAAGTATCAATATAAGAGTTTTTAACAACTTCCCCAAAGATCACAGAGGAATAAGCAAACCAACCGGCCCAATAGGGCAGACTGACTACCACTCTTAAAGCTGATCGACTTCCCAGAGCGAAGGTTGCTAACATTCAAACAACATAGCTGATAAAAAATAGCTCGACCAATCTAATAAGTATCAACGTGAGACTCTCTCAACAAATTCGCCAAAGATCACAAACATGCAAACCAACCGGCTCACTAGAGCAGATCGACTACCACTTTTAAAAGTTGACCGGCTCCTCAGAGCAAAGGTTGCTAACATCCAAGCAAAATAGCTGATCACTAATAACTCGACTAATCGATTTAAGGACATGCAGACCGAAAGGTACAGTATATTAAAAGACACCAAAATTAGTTACGAATACAAAAAAATGTACGATAAAAGACAATAATGTCACGTGGGGTAGATATTTAATTTTTCACCTCTTGACCCTCTATCTTTTGTACATAGGGGTCCATAACAAGTAAAAATGAGGCTTTTTGGCTCTTCTATCTGGATCTCTCTCTTAGCTCTTATGACCCTTCTGTTATAATATATAAAAGGGGCTTTTACATACATAGCACTCAAAAGTTTTATATTTACTTATCTCACTCCTAAACTTTCATAACTACAAATATTATATGAAAAGTAGCATTCATTATCACTTTTTAATAGTCAAATACATCTTTCAATAAGGTAAAGTGTTGTGTAAAAAAAAAAAAAGTTTAGGTGTGACATAGGTAAATCCTTAAGAATTGGGAGCTATGTATGTAATTTTCCCTACATAAAATGGGTCACAGAGTCCGGGAATACCCCAGTTTGCCTCTAATGTGGATTTAAGATTTATATACAGACATAAAATTGGATTTAACGTGGTCCCAAACATATGCGAACAAACTGGCCCATGTATGCATGGATATACTCAAATGAGCTAGAACTCACCAAAATCATGCTGAACTCGCCAGAGCTTGATCGAATCTATGGTCATTCAATCATACCTAGCAAACACAACACACTCGCTCAAGTTCAAGAGTTACATACAGTATTCGCTTGAGCAAGTTGACACTTTCCCCAACCTGAATTTACAATTTCTCTACATAAATAGTAAAATTTACTATTTTTCTTATATAATTTAGGCAATTTAATGATTTTGCCCCCATTGATATAATTTTTTTCCCAACAATTCAAAATATTTACACATTTATTAATTTAGCCCAACCTAAAAAATAATATTGGTTCCCCTCTTAACTACATGCCAATCTTGTCATATTTTTTCTCATAAATGTAGCTCTTTTTATGCCACTCAAGCCCTGACCCAAATCTATAAATAAGGATTTGTGTGGATAGCTCCCGGCAGAAACGTCATCTCTTCAGAGCTTTTCAGTTCTTCCTCTCTAAATTTCTTGTCTTTCTCACAGGGCATGTTAGTAAAGTTCTGATTTACTTTTTGAACCAAAAGATGGTTTTTCAGAATAATAAGTAAAAAGAAAAAAAGGAGCAAACTTATTATCTATAAATATTTCATCCTCAATAAATAAATAAATAAATAAATTCATGAAGTATAAGCAGTTCACTACCCAATCAATAATATACTTTTATTTGAATATCTGATTACCAATTCCAATCTAAACCTTCATGCTTCAATTATAAATAGACAGACAATTATTTCCTATACCTCTTCAATAACTTACAAATCTAAACCCCCCGCCCCCCCGCCCCCCAACCCCCAACCCCCAAATTCAGATCCAGCGAACTAATCACTCCCAACAGAAGTAGAGAAAGATCATAAACAAAAATTGCAGGCTCCGATTCGAGAAATTATTGTATCAGGATATTTGATGTAAATTTACATCAAGTGTCGAATATCAGAGGGCCACATGATAATTTGAGCCCACTGACATACACGGTTCGGGCCTTGTCATTGGACACCTGACACAAATTTACGTCACGTGTCCTGATACAGTAATTTTTTCTCTGATTCAGCCATATCATAACTTATCTGCTATCCTGCCAATAGCATCAGCAAGCTTGTTCANATCTAATAACAGAGGGCCACATGATAATTTGGGCCCACCGACATACACGATTCGGGCCTTGTCATTGGACACCTGACACAAATTTACGTCACGTATCTTGATACAATAATTTTTTCTCTGATTCAGCCATATCATAACTTATCTGCTATCCTGCCAATAGCATCAGCAAGCTTGTTCAGAACAGCAAGAAGTCCGTTCACCTGATCCTTTCTCTGCTCTCTATCTAGCTGCGTGTTTACGTTCTGTGATTCGAGCTGTGCGGCGAGCATTCTGTTGTTTCGGTCCAGCAATTCGACGATCTGCGACGGCAAGCCGGAGCTGTGTTCGTCGTCTTCATCTGATGTTCGCCGTCGTTTATGGTTCTCGCGTTTAGGGGAGTCTTTGCAGCAGTTTTCAGCTGCTGTTTGCTGCTTGTGTTTGGAAGGACCTGCTTAATTCAAACAAATTGAAATTTAGTTCAATAATTGACATGGTGACATAAGAACATTTACATAAATACCGACTGATGTTAGATATGTAAATACATAAGAATTGGGTGGTGGGTGTTTAAATGACACTAATTTAAGCTAAATGATTCCGGCCAAATGGATTTATTTTTGGCAATTATCATATGCATCACCTGAGGTTTTATTAGATGCCATATAAGATTTGGTATGCATCACTTGGACAAACTTTTCCCATGAACTTAGCATTAAAATGGAGGGCATTTGGGGAATTCATTTAAACAAACAGAACATTTAAAGCCATTAATTCTAATATCAGTTTCAAATCCCAATAATTATAGTTTCAATATGATTTGAGTAATGAATTCAACAAAGTAATAATAATATTGATAATCATAGAACTAATTAATTCGAGAGAAATATTTGCGTACGTAAAGCTGCGTACGTCAGTAGGTTACAGGGAGAGTTTTTGGGGTTATATCCGTATTATATCCTCTGTAACCTCTCTGTAACCTACCTGTAACTAATAAGTTCTGTAATCAGTAAAACAATCAATGAAACAAAACATAACCTGGAGTAGATTCCTCCTCTTCAACTAATACCAACTTCTTTTCTGCATCCAACAAAAAAAAAAAAAATCATCTCACCAAAACAAACCAATTCAACTCAGCTTTCAAAAAAAAAAAAAAAAAAAAAAAAAAAAAAAAAAAAAAAAA